>VXBI01007947.1:1186673-1199774 GCA_013397375.1 Toxostoma redivivum | reverse complement strand
AAAGAAAAGAAAAAAAGAAAAAAATGTAAAAAGAAAAAAAAAAGGGGGGAGGGGACGGAGGACATTTTTTAAATAGTTGCGGAATCCCACTGCCAGGCTATCACCGGCAGCGCGTGGGTGTGGGTCTGGGTGCTCGTGGCTCCCCACGTTCGAACACACGCGTGGATTTACACGGGAACCCGACCCAGCTGAACTACCTGACAAATAAAGGACTTTTCAGCCCATCGGGGTTTTGGGTTAACGTCTTCTGAGCAGCTTTCTCGGAGTTTACTGTTCCTTTACTGTTGACTCCATAGCCTTAACCTTAAAGCAGGGGGAGGAGAGCAGTAGGGAGGGGGTGGGGGTGTTCGCAGCATATAAGTACATCAGGAGGAATTTTTAAACGACCTTATTGTCTCTAGCTCTAGAAAGACCACGATGATTTCTCTTTAGCGCCAGCAGCTGTTTTCTCTCGAAACTTTGCTTTTTTTGCCTCTCATACGAGCGAGCAGGAGAAAGGCAAGGCTGGGGGATCCAGATGCGAGGAGAGGAAAGGAGAACTCCGCGGATGGTCTGAGCTGTGCCGAGGCATTGTTCACTGCTGCCTCTCGGTTACGTTTAAAGGCTGAAATATCACGAGATCCACTCAATGATCCTTTTCTAATTCGAGGGACAAAATGTAATTTGCTGTAGCTCTGCTTTCTCGGATGGGAATACTATCCCTAGGTTTCAGAGGGAAGAACTAGGCATCGCGGTTCGCATACACATGGATTAAGTTGAACAGCGGCGATTACATCTGCGCTGAGAGCAACAGTAGTCCAGGGCTGACTTTTCAAATCTCAGCCCTCCGAGTTAGAGGCTCCCTTGAATAGACTTCCTCCATTCCCGGATGCACTTCTCCAAATTCCCACTTCTCTCTCGAATTCCTGTGAAATTGGGGGCTTGCCTGCATTTCGCCTTGGCATGCAAAACGGCGTTTTCACAGAGTGATTATGCGCTTTCTTTTAGCTGTACCTGACGGGGTAACACGAACTCCACGCACCATATTGCCAACACGCGGAGTGGATATTGACGTTTGGGATTGAAGATTTTTTTTTATTTTTTTTTCCTCTGTCGATTTTTTTGCCAAGTCACAGCAGTATGAGATGTCTCATTAATCTCGCGGATGTGTCTAATTCTGGATGTGCAGTGATACATAAAAGTGCTGGTGTTTGTATCCAGCGGAACACTGGATGCACGGCAGAGATTGGTGATTTTTTTTTTCTCAGCGCCTAACGTGCAAACCGCAAGCATCACTTTAACGTGACAAGGGAGAGGCATGCAGCTATCGCAACATTTGCGAAATCCTCGTTCTTGACACTCGAATAATTTAACGT
This sequence comes from Toxostoma redivivum, assembly GCA_013397375.1. Lineage (NCBI taxonomy): Eukaryota > Metazoa > Chordata > Aves > Passeriformes > Mimidae > Toxostoma > Toxostoma redivivum. The sequence goes on along the minus strand of VXBI01007947.1, from coordinate 1,198,419 downwards.
TCCTAAGAAGAGGTTAAACCTTCATGCTGCTTCTTCAAATTGATTTTAAGGGGCTGATATAAATGGAGCACCAAAAAGCTTCGGCAGGGCTACTCCAAGCGGAATATGTAAACTGCGAGCCCGAAGCATCCTAACCCGATGCAATATCGTACATTGTATGTTCCAGCACTTTTTTGTTATTACGTAAAGGCTCCTGGAAGCACCTTGGATATTCTACATTCTCCTTTCTCTGCTGGAAGCAATCAGGACGCAGGAATCCTGACGTGAGCTCTGGGACTATAGGACATTCCAGCTCGTGATCCAGCACGGTTAATCGTGAAAAGTGTATACATTTCTGGCTTATCTATGCTTTGTTATGGGTCTGACGTGAGCTCACGTCTCCTCCCCCCCCCTCCTGTAATATTACAGGCAGAATTTCAGTTAAAAGTGTTATAGTATCACGGTGCGGGAACCCGTGATATTCAGACAGCAAAAATAACCTTAGTACTCGGCTATAAAAAGCTAATTAAGCAGAAGAGGAAAATCGAGAGAAACTCGAAAATGTAAGTACTCCCTCTCGTTAACAACCGAACATTTAACTTTGGAGCCTCAGAAGGGGAAATACCAGGCTGTTCTGCACGTTTTCGCTAAGCTTCATTTTCCACACAATGCAGAATAAAACGCTAGTTTAAAGCGGCTACGTTACCGGAGGATTTCCATCGCTACGATCAGACTTATGTCCTTTAAATTCACGGCATGCACAAAAGAGCAACGTTTGTCCAAAACAGGCTGAAAATATACGGAACGATAGGGGGGAAAAGCATACAAATCCTTCCTCCGAAGCTAGCGACGAGGAAGTCTGAGAGGGCTGAGTGTGTTTGAGCTCGGATTGTTTAATAGAAAGATTTATATACTAACTGTATTATTTACTTTGGGAGGGGAGGTGGCAGTATAAGGGTATGCTAATTAGTGGGAGATTTTTTGGGGGAAGGGGTGGAATATCAATTTTTATTGCATCACCTGTCAGGAGTGTCCAATCAGCGTTGGCTTTAGGGGAATTAATTGATGAAGGTGTCTCCGGACGAGCTCACTTCACTCTGTCATTTTATTTGTAGCTAAAGCAGCGGCGGGAATAGCAGCTGCATTTCTTTTCTCTTCCTCCCTTCACATTCCATTATCATAGTTTCCAATGGAAAAGCAGGGAATGAAAGGGAACAGGTACTGATCTTCAGCAGCAACTTAGAGCAACACTTTGGCAAACCTGATTTTTAATATTATATACTGATTGTAGTCTCACGGTATTTTTTAATTTATTTTTTTTAATTTTGTCTAAAGTTTGGCACTTCATTCACCAGGAATAACAGCCTTTGTTATATTTTATTAGCAGGATGCCTTGAGACAAATACAGCATCTGGCTGAGGATTGTGTGTGTGTGGCTTTTTCTTTTTTTTTCTTTTTTTTCTTTTTTTTTTTTTTTTTTTTTTTTTTTTTTTTTTTTTTCATCTCTCCCTCTCTCTGCAAATGCTGGGAATAATTTAATTCACGAAATGGGAGACCTGAAGTCGGGTTTTGAAGAGGTGGATGGCGTGAGGCTCGGCTACCTCATCATTAAAGGAAAGCAAATGTTTGCACTCTCCCAGGTTTTTACAGACCTGCTCAAAAACATCCCGCGAACTACCGTGCACAAGCGAATGGATCATTTAAAAGTAAAAAAACATCATTGCGACTTGGAGGAGTTGAGGAAACTCAAAGCCATCAACTCCATCGCTTTCCACGCCGCCAAATGCACCCTGATCTCCAGAGAGGACGTGGAAGCCCTATACACATCCTGCAAAACCGAACGGGTTCTTAAAACGAAACGGAGGAAACTAAGCCGGGCGCTATCTGCCACGGATCTCCGGCCGGAGCTCGCTCCCTCCGACCCCTTCTCCGGATTCTGGAAGGAGAACAAACTTTGGCTGGGTCTGAGCGACTCTCCTCGGCCGCTGCTGCCCGTCCGGAGGAAAGCCCTGCGCCCGGGGGACACAGCATTGCTACCGGCCGCTCATCTACCTCACATTTTTAGTAAATACACTGGCCACAGCTACCCAGAAATCGCTCGGGCGCCTTGCAAATCCCCCGTAAACTATGAAACGGCGCCGGCGGTGGGCGGCTGCGTGCCCCTGCGCTCCCGCNAGGAGGAGGAGGAGGAGGAGGAAGAGGAGGAGGAAGAGGAGGAGGAGGAGGACAGCACCTCGGACTCCGACTCCAGCTCGGTCTCCAGCCAGGTTTCGGTGCAGAGCATCCGCTTCAGGCGCACCAGCTTTTGCAGCCCGCCCGGCGTGGTCCACGCCAACTTCTTGTACCATCTGGCGGCCGCCGCCGCCTCCCGGCCCCCGGCCCCGGCGGAGCCCGGCGGGCTGCCCGCCCTCCGCGGCGCTCCCGGCGGAGTCAAGCCGGAGCTGCCGGAGGAGTGGGGCTGCCCCGGCTGGGCTCCCGCCGCCCCGGCGCTGCGCTGCTCCGGCGGCCTGGGGAGCTGCTTCGCGGAGATAAGAGACGATAGGGTATCCGAACTCACATTCCCACACTCTGAATTTTCCAATAATGCCAAGAGTACTGACCTAACAATTAACTGTGTTGCAAAGGGGGCCTCTTCACCTAGCCCAAAGACAAACAATGCATTTCCACAACAAAGAATACTCAGAGAGGCAAGGAAATGCCTTCAAGCAACTACTACACACCGTGCAGATAACAATACAATAGCTGCTAGGTTCTTAAATAATGATTCTTCATCAGCGGCAGCAAATTCAGAGAAAGATTCCAAAATCCCTCATTGTATTGAATTTGCCACGGATTTGCCCTCTTTACAAACTGATCCTGCGGAGGATGCTGCTTCTCCAGGGGCAGCAGCAGCAGCAGCAGCTGAGCTCCAGTGCACTGATACAGGCAATAAGGCATTGCCATTCCTGCACAGCATTAAAATCAAAATAGAGGACAGCAGTGCGAACGACGAGTATGAGCCTGATCTTACAACACATAAGCTAAAGTGTGAGTGCAATGATACTAAGGATGAGTTTTACGGTGTGACTGAGAGTAATAACCAGGACGCTTTATTAACAGCCAAGGAAGATTCTGCATGCACTGAGAAAGAAACCACTTCCTTAAACCCACTGACTCAGAGTCAAGTCCTCTCATGCACTTTAGGTACTCCAAAACCTGAGGATGGGGAGTATAAATTTGGAGCAAGGGTGAGAAAAAATTACAGGACACTGGTTTTGGGAAAGCGACCTGTACTGCAGACTCCTCCAGTCAAACCAAATTTGAAATCAGCTCGAAGCCCACGTCCTACAGGTAAAATCGAGACACATGAAGGAACACTGGATGATTTTACAGTTAACAATAGACGCAAAAGGGTAGCCAGCAATGTAGCATCAGCAGTGAAAAGGCCATTTAATTTCATGGCAAATTTTCCCTGTCCACCATCACTAATTATTGGCAATGATGGGGATTTGTTGCCAGCTTATTCCTTAAACACCACTAAGGATTCCCAACCACCTCACAAGGCCCATCCTGTATGGAAATGGCAGCTGGGCGGTTCTGCAATACCTCTTCCACCTAGCCACAAATTCAGGAAATTTAATTAATAAAGTAGTTTGGAAAATATTTTCTTGAACCACCTTTAACTTTCTTACCCTTTTTTTTTTTTTTTTTTTTCAATCTCTGCAGCATGGTTTGTACAAACCCATTAATGCTATACACTTTTGGAATCCTGTTTTATCACATTCTGAAGACAGAAACCGGATTACTATTTTATTTACCATTGCAACAGTGGGGTTATTTTTCCTTGTTTTGGGGTTTTGGTGGGGGTTTTTTTGGTTGTTGTTGGTTTGGGCTTTTTTTTTTTTGTTTGTTGGTTCTGTTGCATTGTTTTTGTTTTTGTTTTTGTTTTTTTTATTATGTTACATTCCACAGAGTACTTCAGGCTAAAGACTCAAGTTAAACTCAGTTATTATGGTAGAGCTGGAACACTTTACTGTTTAAATGCTAATAATGCACCAGTACCTCAATTCAACTGCTGCAAATAAATGTCAAAAGGTTGAATAATAAATATTAGAATGAGCCATTAAATTTATGCACTAGATTTTGAAAATGGAAGTCTAACTGTTAATTCAGTTAAACTTTGTTAAGTTACATGGTTGCACAGTAAGGGTTCACTATAATTCAATGTGGCAGCAGTCTACTTTTCGGGAGCTTTGTTTTCGGGTGCAGGGGTGTCTTTTTCGAAGAGCAGTTGCACTTACTCCTTTTTCTCCGGTTTGGAAAAGACTGGGGTCTGCCTGTGACCCCAGCACTGGGAAAAGCTGCCTCATTTGAAACCAGTAAATAAATGTGGAATTCTATTTTTGGTAAAAGGGTGTCTTTTTACTTGTACAGCCACTCTTTGTAATTGGGAAGCCTTTTTGTTTCACCCAGAGGTCTTAAATAAGGTTACTGTTATCCACTAATGTCATACTTAAGTTGTGGTCTGAACATGCCCCTTACAAACTTGCAAAGCAACTAAAATATTTGCCCGGCCAGCAGTACAATTTATGGTCCAGCCCCTCATGCTGGCTGGAGGAAATAGCAAAGCAGTAAATACAACACAGAAAGTGAAATGAGAGGCCATAAGTGGAAAGATTACACAAAATGAGAATACCATGTTATTCATAGCTTTTTGGCAATAAAACTCAGGCGATTCAACCATGTTACACTTCCCAGTTCTATCCTCATCTCTTGAAATTTGCTGTCGTGGGGTTTTTTGCCATGCCATCCTCTCTATGTAGCAGAAACATTGCTACTGCACGTGACAATCAGAGGAAATTATCTATATTTGCACTTAATATCGAAATAGTCGAACAGGCAGACTTCTAGAGTCTAGCCCTCGGTAAGACAAGCTGGTATAATATATTGTGATGATGGAAGCAGTAAATCAAAATTATGGAAATTTGCACTGTTGAAAAGCATGCTTTAGCTTTATTTTCAATTAAAAACACTGTTTTAAAAAAATCCTGATTCTAAACACTTTGAATTATTACAGAGCTATCCGTGGTTTCCTCTCCGTTTGTAAGTTCACTGTTTTTATTTGGAGGAAATACGCTTCAAGAGGTTAACTGTTTCACTCCCTCCCTCCCCCCCAACCTCTGCAAAAGAAAGGGAAGGAGGGGAAAAAAAAAGAGAAAGGCTGGAGGCCGAGGTGGAGGCAGAGCTGAGGACGGGGGAAGGTATCTCTTGCGGGGGGAGGACACATACGGCAACTCTGAAAACAGCCTGAAAAGTTTGCAGCTTGAGAAAGGCAATAATAATTGAGTTGCTGAATCAGCAGAGTTTAGGATGAATAATTGGTGGTTTCTTTCTTTGGATTAGCATTTTATTTATACTAGATCATTCACAAATTAAATTTTAAGGATTCCACTCATCGATCAATCCCAGGAGAATAATTTATTGCAAATCAAAAAAGGAAAACAAAGCAACAATGTAATGTTTACTGTGTGATTCAAAGTCAACATTTCTGCTGGCAATCCACTGCCTGGGTTTCAGTTTTTTAATTCCTGCCTTTTGTGATGCCCTGTCCCAATCTCTCATGTCTCCAAATATTCCAAGCAGTCACTAACTGATTTCAGCTCTGTTTACTATATCCACACCGGAGTTTTCCTCTCATTGTAAAAGGCCTAGTCTAAGAATACCTGCAGCCAAATATATTTAGAAAGAGTAAACAATTGCCTTTCAGTGGAGTTACCCTTCCCCCCTGTTTGCGCGCACACACACACACACACACACATGCACACACATCACTTTAAGCTGCCAATTGCAAAAGGTGCATTGCATACTTAACCGCTCTGCTGAAATTACGATGGTCATGAAAAATCTGCTTACTGGAGTTGTTCTGAGATGAATGTTTACATTCGTATGTTTAGAGCTGCACAGATTACAGCCTTATTTCCAGAGAACTGTAAGGACGTACAAAATGTACTGCTCAGGAAAGACCCCCACTCTGTTAGAAACCGTGTCTGCCTGACAAAGGTCTTCCATTGACAAAAAAAAGAAAAAATAAAAAAAAAAAAGAAAAAAAACACAACAGGAAAAAAGAAAAGAGCCAAAAGCTGCAAAAGTGCAATATGCAAACTTGAAACCTAAAATTTCGCCTTGTCAGTTAAACAACATATCACTTTCAAAGTAACTTTGTCCCCTGACCCTGTTTACTTCCAATTAGAGATATGCTGATTTGGCCAGGAATTGTAAATTACAGAGGTGCCTTTTCAGGTTCCGAAATAATCTGTGGTGGGGGGTTGGGGGCTGGAGGGGGAGGTATAAGCATAAATTTATACCAAATAGGCTCTGTAGAGTTGAGGACGTGAAATATGGCGCCCAGCCTTGCCAGCGGCCCGGGAGCTCCAGGCACCCCCGGGCATCCCCGGCAGGCTGCTCCGCTGGGCTCCCCTCCATCCAGGCAGCAGCAAACGGCAAGGAGTTAAACAGCCAAATAATTTTCACACGTGCACACCTCAGTTTAGTACAAGTCACTAGCAGGGACATTCGTGGTTTTACTACCGCTGGAGAAATTAGCCAGGTACAATAACTCACCAGGGGAAAAAAAAAAAAGGGGGGAGGAGGGGGATGGGATGGGATGGTATTCTGTTCAATTCTGGTAGTTTTGTAACTGTTTCTGACGACATTGTAATTATTATTGTGATCAGAGTTCATTATCATTTCAGCCTTTAACATGTGAAGTCTTATCATTGAATTACATAAAAATAACCAAATTTCTCCCATAAAGGTAAGTTCTGATAATGAGGAAAACACAAGGTTTTCCAAGGGAGACAGGCTACCATTTTGTTGCAATGTTTGCATGAGATAAAACTTACAGTGTGTTAGTAATTGCCACCATTTTCCAATTCCTGATGTACACAAAAATCAACAGAATTTTCTAGAGGAAAAACCAATTGAGGAAGTGCATGTACTGTAAGGACTATACTCTGTAGGTATTTGCCACAAATAGAATTCACCAGTAAATTTATTGGGAATATTTCTGCTGCCAGATGGAAGACAAAAGAAAGTTTTGGACTCTGTTTAATTCTCTAGAACATTAAAAAGGGAACACGTGTAATGCCTTCAGCAATGAGGTATATTGCCTTAAAAGATGTAACTTGCCGTTTACAGCAATTTACTTTAAGAAGCAATTGTTCTATAAGCTACACTTACTTGACTACAGTGGGATAATCTCTTTACTAGTTGTTTTTTTAAAAAGCCACTACAAGCAATAATGCAAAATAGTGGTAGCTGTTGTATGAAGTTTGCTGTTTAATCAATTCAAATGGTGATTTTTACATGGTTTCTGATCCTTTTTACTCTAACAGATTTAGTTGCCAATAAATTAAAGTTTCTGCAGAAACGAGAGCAATGTTATCATGTTTGTGTTTGTCACTGTTCACACGTGTGAGTGGTTGAGACAGAAAAGGGTAAAAAAAGTGGCATTTTTGACACACGGCGGTAATCTGCAGGAAAATATTCTACATATGCAGTATGTTAGAGAACATGAAACACAGATAACCTTGTTAATTGTGGTTTTTATGGTTAAGAGGATTGCTGGGAAGAATATGTAATGGTTCATCCTGGGATCTATTTGGTCAGCTTGGAAGCACAAAAGGAGGGCGAGCGCCTGAAAATGAAAAGCCGTGGCTAGCAAAATCAGGAGGCAGGCTTTGGGATCTACCTTCCCGAAGTCACGCTTGCAGACATTACCCATTCCCTTGGTACTTGGCCCTGCGAGCCGCGGTCTAGCAGCTCCGGCCTGACCAAAAACCTTTCGGGAAGGGACAGAGAGCCGGGTTTAGGCCTTACACGTTGCATTTTTTCACTGCGCTGATATAATTATTTCCCGTGCCCTAGGCCCCTCTCTCTCCCCCTCTCCCTTTCTCTCCGAGGCGGCCTCACAAGCCCCCGCTTTAAAAGGCCCGAGATGTTTTGCATGAGGCGCTCACAATAGGGGTTGAGGGAATTGACAGTTTCAAAAACAAGGCGCCCTGTCCTTTCCAGATGCCGAGAACCCCTCTCCCGCACCATCTCTCGTTTGCTCCTCGCTGCTGGTGGCTTTACCCCTAGTATTGCAAATACATGGCGACAGCTGTGTTTGTAAACAGGGGGGAGTACGGCGGGAGCCCCTCTCCCGCACCGCGCTCCCTCCGCCTGGAAATCACANCGGGGGCGGTGCGGCCGTCCCCGGGGGCTCCCGCTCTTCAAAGCGGAGCCGTGGCTCCCACCCCGCTCCCCCTCCGGCTCATCCGCCGGGGCGTCCATCTTCCCGGGCTCTCCCGTGGCGCGGCCCCGCCGCCTCTCGCCCAGCCCGCTCCGCGCTGGGGGCGAGCCAGGGGGCAAGCCCGTGGTGGTTCCTCGGGGCCCTCGGGGCAGATGCCGGGCCCCGGGCCAGGAAGCGGCCGGGGGAGGCCCGGGGCTCCGGGCTCGGCCGTTCGCCGTCCGCCCCCGCGGAGTCGGTCCGGGAGAGGACGGGGAGCGGGGTCAGCGCAGAAGGTCCAACAGGGCTGTTTGCTCTTGCGTCTAAAATGTAGCTGGGGCTGTAAAGCGTGTGAAATTACGCACCGGTCTCTTAAAGAGTGGCTAATTTATAGTAAATAGCGAGGGCTTTGTAAATGGATTTATTATGTTGTTTCTTGTTAATTGTTGAGAAAATCCCCATTGTTGAGTGTGAATGGCTTTATGGGCTAACCCGGGCCGCGCTGCAATTCCGGGGCAGTAAATGGCCGCTCCGCTAATGTGGCCCGTAGCGAGAAGCCGGACCAGCCGCGGTGACCTTTGGGCGGTGGGGCCGGACATGGACGTCCCGCAGGCAGACCCTGCCGAAGCCTGGTCCCTCGGCGAGGGCCGCGCCGGGATCCCCGGCCGGAGTGAGCCACTCTCCCTGCCCGTCAGCCCGGGGAGCAGCGGCGCGGCCGGACCCTCCCTGTGCACGGCCGAGCCCGCCGGCCCCGCCGCGGCAGCGCACACGTGCAGAAGCCGCTCCCGGCCTTTGTTCGCGGCCGCGCTGCCCCGGGTGCCCCTGCCCGCCTGCCCCGCACTGCCCCGGCCCGCAGGCCGGCTGGCCCTGCCCGCCGAACGGCACGTCCGCATGGCGAAGGGGGCTCCAAGGCGGCCCTCGGCCTCCCACGCCGCCGTTCCCCTTAGACAAATAAACGGGAGCCAGCACCTCCAGTCCCTTCTCCCTCGTTCCGGAGGAGCGGGGGAGGGGATGGCAATAGGGGTATCGCAATGAACTTCCCCAAACTCCACACCGTGGCCCCCCTTCCCGGCCGCGGGTAGAGGCACGCCGGTGTTCTCGGCGTTCAGAAGGACCGGGACGCGGGGACTCCCCGCCGCTGGCACCCAAACCCCTCCCGCGTGCACGCGTCTGCATATTGTAACATACAAATCACGATGAAATGTAAATTCTACTCTAGAAACTTATATTGGGCTATTCTCTTTCCTGAAATCTCTCCCCCTCTGATTTCGCTATTAGGAGAAATCCCCCTGGGTTTAGAGCACTTGTTCCACGGATTTCTGTACAGCCCACATCTGTTGCCTTTCCCCTCTGCGGCTCGAGGCTCTTCCCCTGCTGCAGGCAGAGGAAGGAGCGGGTCTCCCCGCGGGCCGAACCGCGGAGGGGCCTCTGCAGCCCGGCTCTGCCCCTCGAAGCTCAGCGATTTTCCAAACTGCCTTTCAGGACCGGGATTGAATTGCAATCGTGTCAGATGCGCGGCTCCCTCTTCCCCGAGACTTGTTCTCGCAGCGCTTTTCCAGGCTGATTAGTAGTGTCGAAGCTGCTAGATAGGGCTGTACAGTCCATTTCCCTCAAAACAGGATGTTTCCATCAACCTGCGTTTGGTTTTCCCCGAAGAGCAGCAGAGAGTTTAGCTGGGAAACACGTCCCGGCTAAGACCTCGTCTTCAGCTGCCACTCGGGTCACTTCACATCTCTGTATTATATTTCATCTTGTCATTCCCCTTTCTCTACCTTCTTGGGGAAAAAATAAATAAACTAACAAACAAACAGCCTTGGAAAAGCAGCTGGTGATGGTGAAGCGCGGGGACACCGCGCCGGCAGCGCCCGGCGGAGCGGCAGGGCCGACCCCAGCCCCTCTCTGAGGCCGAGGCACGGCTCCATCCCGGTCGGACACACCCTCCGGGACCTCCCGGTTGTTTGTTGTAGGTTGGTGTTGCTCCCGGAGCAAAAACCCCTGCTCTCCTGTACCACCTCTCGCCTGGCTGCCCCGGGAGCAGCGCTTTTGCTGGGATTTCTAGGGTCTTTGTGCGTTTGTGGAGATGCGTGTGAATAGGGCTGCGAGTGTTAAAGCTGCCACATAACCTGTGCGAACATATGTTTTATATTTACCCGCGAGGCTTTTGCGTTCCCGAGATTCAAGGGTAAACTGCCCGGGACAATCACAAACCTAGAACTATTATCTAATAAAGTGCATGGGGTAAAAATATTATTTAAAAAAACCAAAACAAATAAACAAACAGCAAAAAAAAAAAAAAAGAAAAAAAAAAAAAAGAGAAAAAAAGAAAAAAAAAAAAAAGAGAAAAAAAGAAAAAAAAAAAAAAGAGAAAAAAAGAAAAAAAAAAAAAAGAGAAAAAAAGAAAAAAAAAAAAAAGAGAAAAAAAGAAAAAAAAAAAAAAGAGAAAAAAAGAAAAAAAAAAAAAAGAGAAAAAAAGAAAAAAAAAAAAAAGAGAAAAAAAGAAAAAAAAAAAAAAGAGAAAAAAAGAAAAAAAAAAAAAAGAGAAAAAAAGAAAAAAAAAAAAAAGAGAAAAAAAGAAAAAAAAAAAAAAGAGAAAAAAAGAAAAAAAAAAAAAAGAGAAAAAAAGAAAAAAAAAAAAAAGAGAAAAAAAGAAAAAAAAAAAAAAGAGAAAAAAAGAAAAAAAAAAAAAAGAGAAAAAAAGAAAAAAAAAAAAAAGAGAAAAAAAGAAAAAAAAAAAAAAGAGAAAAAAAGAAAAAAAAAAAAAAGAGAAAAAAAGAAAAAAAAAAAAAAGAGAAAAAAAGAAAAAAAAAAAAAAGAGAAAAAAAGAAAAAAAAAAAAAAGAGAAAAAAAGAAAAAAAAAAAAAAGAGAAAAAAAGAAAAAAAAAAAAAAGAGAAAAAAAGAAAAAAAAAAAAAAGAGAAAAAAAGAAAAAAAAAAAAAAGAGAAAAAAAGAAAAAAAAAAAAAAGAGAAAAAAAGAAAAAAAGGAGGGAAAAAAATTTAAAAAGAGAAGAGGGAGGTTAATAAAATGCGGGAGGGTAGCCGGGGCCCCCGAGCGGCGGGGCTGCCCAAGCGCGGCGGGCCCGGGGCACAGCGCGCCTCGGGCCGCCATCTTGCCCGGCGCGGCGGAGCCTTCTCGGTTCCCTGGCCCAGCTCCCTGGGCCGGCTCCCTCGCTCCCGGCCACGGTCCCTGGCCCGGCTTCCCCGCTCCCGGAGCGGCTCCCGCGGGCGGCGGGGGCGGTGCGGCCGTCCCCGGGGGCTCCCGCTCTTCAAAGCGGAGCCGTGGCTCCCACCCCGCTCCCCCTCCGGCTCATCCGCCGGGGCGTCCATCTTCCCGGGCTCTCCCGTGGCGCGGCCCCGCCGCCTCTCGCCCAGCCCGCTCCGCGCTGGGGGCGAGCCAGGGGGCAAGCCCGTGGTGGTTCCTCGGGGCCCTCGGGGCAGATGCCGGGCCCCGGGCCAGGAAGCGGCCGGGGGAGGCCCGGGGCTCCGGGCTCGGCCGTTCGCCGTCCGCCCCCGCGGAGTCGG
>VXBI01007947.1:1145149-1177003 GCA_013397375.1 Toxostoma redivivum | reverse complement strand
GGGATCGCCGGCGGCCCTGGGCTCCCCGTCCGCTTGGGCCCTCTGGGCCCGAGGAGGGGCTGGAGGGGAAAAAAGGGGAAAGAAGGAAGAGAGAAGTAGCGCCCATTCAAGTGGTTCTACCCTACGGTGAAACGTTCAGAGTTCCTGCCAACCCCGAGCAGTTTCAGCGAAGGATTCCCCGGGCTACCAGGGCAGATACTCTCCCAAGGCTCTGTGCTCCTCCCGTGCACACGGGCAGAGTAGCAGCTTCATCTCGTGGGATGCTGAGTGGAGCTGAACCGGACACTGAACGGGACGTTCCCGGCAGGTTGCTGCCGTGGAGCATCCGCTCCATGCCCTGAGACACACGGCCTTAGAGCAAACCAAATAAACTTAACTTTGGGAAAAAAAAAAAAAAAGGAAAAAAGGCCGGGGATGGGGTGGGGTACAATTCTCCCCTATTCTCCCTTTACGCGGTGTTTTGCAGCTCCCCACAAAGGCCCTGCCCGGGGCAGCGGGGGATGGAGGTGCCGGCATGAGCGCTTCTCTGTGAAGACCTCGCCATTCACGAGCCACACCGACAATGATTTTACTCTGGCTCTTGGGGTTACCGAGAAGGCGCAGTGACAGAGCGGAGAGTTCCCAGAGGAGCGAGGCGCCGAGCCCCCGAGGGGCTGCATCGTGCGGGGCGCGGTGCCCGCGGCGGGGCCGGCTCGGCCTCGCAGCTCCGCTTTGGATTCGCGGACACGGCGGTGGGACGAGGGGCCCTGGCGAACCTCTCCGGGGACACCCCCATCTGAAAGCTCTTTTACGGTCCGAAACGAAGCCTAGAAGGCAGGGGCGGTGCCAGGGAATGCCTCTCCGTTGCGTGAGAGCGCGATCGTTTTGCTGAAATTCAGGGCTGAATTACTCACGTTTCTAGACGGGGGATGGGTTTTTTGGGGGGCTGGTGGTGATGGAAACTAATGAAGACAAATCTGCACTAGAGCTGCTTCACACAGGCCGTCAAGCACGACGAGGTTTCCCTGTAGTGTTTTTAAGCGGTGATTTGCGAGGTCCGCGCACGGCGGTAGCGGCGGAGTGGCTCCACCGCGCAGCGTCCGCGCCCTGACGGCTGCTGGAGATACCGAGCCGGCCGGAATAGCAGCGAAATGTTTTCAGAATCAAATCAGTTTCCTGCGCCCCCTTCCCTCCCCTCTCCTCTCGCAGCGAAGCTGAGCGGTGACGGCCGATGTGCCTCGCCGGCTTTCGGAGCGCGATAGCCCAGCCGAGCTCTGACACAAGGAGAGGAAGGGACTGTCATGTCCTCCATGCTGCGCAGCCTGATTTTTTGTTTTTGCGCTTGAAGTTTCCGCCAGTTAGCCAAGAAATTAGCCCTGGGATTCACTCCGTTAGAGAAGATCCCCAAAATTTAGCATTTATGTATTTAGCTTGCTGGTAAGATTTCTAAGCTGGAAGCTTAGAAATATAGGCAAAAATCTACACTCCCCGAAATTACTCTAAACAACCAAATGCTGGAGAGGGAAGCAGTATTTCACCCCGTGATTCACACATCTGAATCTAAAATAGTATACGGCGAGTTATTGATCAATCTAATGTTGCAGCGGGTGGCTGTAAAATCCTGAAGGGGTAAGATGTACCATGAGAAAGCAACAATCCCATGGACTTCAGCGGACCGTGTCACAATAAGCCATAATAACCGCGATTAAAGCGGCAGCAGCAAATCAGGTACCTTATCTCCCCTTTTTATCTAAAGCATCAGCATATTCTGTCTTCCCTTGACAAAGAAGCCCTCATCCAAAGCATTTTGTTCCCCTTGACAGAATGAAACACATTTTCCTCCCCAAAGTAAACATAATGCATGTGACTAGCACACTGGCAGGGCCAACAGCAGGAAATTTAACTTTTAAAGAAACCGATCTCTGCCCGTGATTGATGCTGTGTCGCTCTGACAACAGAGAGTGTGTAGCTAATTGCCTCTATAAACGAAAAAGATATTGCCCTCATTTTATCAAACACATTCTTTGTCCGGGGCTAAAACAAGTGTCACAGTAAATGGACATGACTGTAGAGATTAATAGTTTCCCAGCAGTGAAATGTGAATAAGAACCACACGCTGGCAACCAGTGTCTAGTTTAAACTGGGAAAGAGGCTTACATTAATTTTTCAGGTACAATTCCCCTTTCAATGATCCACCTATGGAGCTATGATCACTTGGGTGCTCTGAACAAGTTAACCAACAGCTTCTGTCACCAGGATCTCAAGGAACTCCTGGAGGCCCCTCCAGTCCTGGGGACCTCCCTGTCCCAGGGTAGGCTGGTCTACAGGCTGCGGCTCTCCTACCCACCATCCACAAGGATCACGGACAAGGTCTACAATAGGTTTCTTTTGTGTCTCACTAAAGGACAGGGCACTCCTGACTTTGTTGCAAAGGGACTTCAGAAATTTTCTTTGCTCTTTAAGAATACTGTATTTTCTTTACATCTTGAAAGCCAGTATTAAGGAAGAAAATGAGAAAGCTTTACTGCAATATTTATTCAAAAAAGTAACAACAAATTCTGTGTAAGCATCTAACAAAAAAAAAACAAAAACAAAAACAAAAACAAAAACAAAAAAAACCCCAAACCTTTAGTCAACAGGGATCTTTCTCTCACAGCTGTTCAGTTTATACTTTTACTCCTATTTTTCCTATCCAAGCCGTTCCCTCAACCTTATAGTCAGGCAGAATAACGGTGCCCTGTTGGACTCTCATTTTTTCAAGGAGTATTGAAATTTTGAAGAACATAGAAAAGAAACTGTCCCCTCCCAACCTTATGCTTTGAAAACCAAAAATGTTGTACAAGATGATCTTGGAGCATATAGTTTCTTAAGGGACTGGGTTTCAACAGGAAATACCCTCAAGAGGTGGAAATATGAAGTGTAGAAGCTCTCTTTAACCTACTCGGGAAAGGAATAGTCTAAACAAATAGCTAGAAACTGGAGCAAGACAAATTCACATGTGAGGAAAGCACACATTTGTGGGATGCTGTCCAGGGAAACGGCTAATTCACTGTTATTGCAGGTTTTAAACTTTCCTGCAAATTATGCTTTTGTCAGACACAAGATCTTAGGTGAAATCTGATGGTCAATCTTGAACAAAATGTATTTTTGTAGATGCAGAATTTAACACTGAAGGTCACAGTTTCTTCTGTTTGGTCTGACCTCAGTGACAGGTCAAGAAGTACGTAAAGCAAGAAGCACAGGTACCTTCCCCTAAGGCTGCTGTTGAGTTTTTATTTTCCTTCAGTGTATCTGGAGTTATTGAAACAGTACCTCTGGAGTATAGCATCTTTGCATTATTATTTACACTCAGGTTTTAAAGTCTCCAATCCATGCCCTTGTTTTTTTTTTTTTTTTTTTTTTTTCCTTGAAGAGTTTGCCCCTTATTCATGGAATAACAAGCACGTTCTCGGTGCTGATATTTTCCCTGCTGAACCTGCCTTACAGATAGCATGAACAGTGCAGTTATGCCTATTAGTCACAGTGCTCGGCCTTGGTGTTAGACTAATTTGGAAAGACTTCCTGCATAGCAAGAAACAGCAGGATTTGATCATAGTCAGAGGTGCATTACAACATGCAGCAAGGCTCTTTAAGGAGCCCTTATCACCTGGGACATTTAAAAATTGTGCTCATGAGAATCAGTAAAAAACACAGAAAGAAGCAGTACGTTCAAAAGAAGTATGATTGCTCGATCTGCTGGATCTTTTCCATCACTGGATTCAAGGACAGTGATTTGATTAAACAGGAATAGTAAAAAAAAAATCTGACAAAACAGGGAGAGAACGGACAGCAAATATTGACTCTTTAACTGCACTGTTTTGTGGAATATTAAATTAATGTTCCCACATGATGTCCGGGCATCAATCCTGCTCTCCCTGGAGTCAGTGGTGACATTTCTATTGCCTTCCGTGGAAGAGGACTATTTATCTGAGGGCATCTTGATCAAAATAAACACAATGAAATAGATTGTACTCGAAAATATTTTGAGTTTCCTTTTGCTTGATTTGAACAATTGCTTTGGTCCTAGGTTATTAAATCTTGACTTTACCCCAAGAGAGGTTGCTGTTGTATTACTATCCTCTTTCCTTTGCTTCAGGGATAATCAAACATTTCAATAGCTTTCTGTTGACTGTGAGACTATAGTTACTTTTAACCCTTTTTCAGCCTAGTCAAACAAAAATGTTAATGTAAACATCTCCAAACTGCTCTTGGTCAATCTAAATATCAATTAGACTTAAAAAAACCCTAGTGCTCTAGGTACACCAGGTATTTTACAGAGAAGGAAATATATTGATGCACTTTATACTGAAAATAAAATCATGTGAAATTTGAGTGGCAGAACCTGGCAAATACACAGATTTTGATTACATCTTCTGTTTTAAAATGTCACCCTGAAGCTCACAGATCACATCTTGGGCTCACAGCAACTGACTTCTCCTTTTTTAAGAAATGAAACATACTGATATTCAAATGAGCACTACGGGGAGGGGGAGGGAAGTGCATCTCCTCTGGTTTACATGGGATAGATTTTTTTCCCTGCCTTCTTGTAACCTTTTTTTTTTTCTTTTTTTTTTGTCCCATGAAAACATACTCACAGTAAGATTCACAGCTGTTTACATGAATGTCTAACTCTATTAGCTGCAAAAGGGGACAACTCTGCACTTACCCAGTTATTCTTTGATTTTAACTGGTAGTGTAGCTATCATTGATTTTTTTCCCCTTTAGTTCCCACGACAAAAGTAAGTAGTGCTGAAAGTGTGGTTGATTTTCCAAATGTCTTTTTGTAGAATCCTGTAAATAGTAGTCAGAAGTATGCAAAGTGTGAGTCCTGTTATATTATGAGATCCCTCATAATATATTAATATATATATTAATGGTGTGCCTTTATATATTCCTATTTAGGCAGTCAAGTTACCAATAAATACAGACCAGCACAACAAACTCAGAGCAAGAATTTTTCATCTGCGTCTTAGCATAAAACCCTTCCCCAACGAGTGGATAATTGACTTTCCTCATTCAGCGGTATTAAGCCGGGTGATTAGAGGCCCTGGTATTTTATTGAAGTTTCCAGGGGTGGAGAAGGCAGGGAAGGGTTAAGCCACCCGCCTCCCAACCTCTTCCGAGGGGGTGGGTGCAGGGGAAGGAGCGTGGCCTTTTTCTAAGCCGAGAGAGGTGCGAAGGGAAAGCCCACTGGCTGTGTCGCCTGTTTGGTCAGAGGAAAAAGCTTTGTTTGGTGTTACTTTGTGTATTAATGAACCATGCTTTAAGGGAAAGGGCCTACAAGAGATTTGGGAGTTTCTCGGGCAGGCAGGAGTCTCCTCGGGCTGCGAGGGAGCCCGGCACTCTGTGGGGGATGCTCCGGAGGGATGCTGAGACCCCCGCGGTACGCGGGCAAGGTTCTGTAGCCGTCCTTCGGGGAACACAGGTTATCCCATCAGGACGCCCTCATACGTGTCCCTTCTCCAGAGCAGGCTCCTTGGGAGCCCGCCCGCTGTGCCGTCCCCATTCCCGGCTCTCCCGGCCCTGCTCAGCCCCTCGCGGGACGGCGGGGATGCGGCACCGGCCACCACTGCCCTGGGGAAGCTCAGCCCCGGCTGTCGCCTGTCTCTTGCAGGAACACCGTGTCTTTACGGCTGCGGGTGCCGTTTTCCGATGACGGAGCCGCCCATGCGTGGGAGCTCCGGGCAGCGGCCGGAGGCGCGGGAGCGCTTGGCTCCTTCCCTGCGGAAAGCCGGGCTCGAACCGCAGCCACCGGGTTCAAAGGTCGGAGCGGCTGCGGCGGCTCGGGGGCGGCTCCTGCCGGGACCGCTCTGTCGGTTTGACCCGCGGGCTTAAAAGCACACACGCGGAAAAGTTTCGGCACCGTCCCCGTCCGTCCCCGAGCAGCCCGGCTCCCGAAGAAGCTGCCTGGGGCAGTTTGGCTTTCTGGCAGGAGCTGGTGCAGCTCAGCTGCCCCCCACCCGCTTTCCCTCTCTCGCTTTTTTGCAGATCCTCCCCGAGCCCACCCTTCGCGCCTTTCACGCACCCAGTGTCCTGAATGCAGCGAATGAACCAGCAGTACCGGGTTGTCATATTCACCAGCGGTTCAGAAAACTCCTTTTGGGAAACTAAGGATGACGGAAAACTGGGAGTTACCTATCCACAGCTAAATCTAAACCCGGAGTCTCAATGAGATAAATATTTTTCTAAAAATATCCTAAATCATTACACAGACCTGATTAATGCCTTAGCTGTTTAATGACTACCAAATCAAGCCTTGTAGAAAAAGAAAAAAAACAACCCAACAATGAAACAAATCCAATTCGTGATTGTGCAATTAAAGACTGTCTAACATGGTGAGCGCATAAACAGCTAAATGAAAACCACACAGGCAGTCTTATTCCAGCATCCTAGCTCTTCGGACCGTTCATTGTAGGCTGGGTTTTCTAAAGGTGAAAACAATCTCTCTTTCTCTCCACCCCCGTCAAGAGGAATTCCCAGCGACGGCAGCAGCAGCATTCCTCGTTAGCAGGATCTGAAACCTGAACCTTTAGCCGAGCTTCGCAGCTTGAGTCACAGGACGAGCCGCCAAGTCCCACCCAGGACCGTAGCGTTCTTTGGCGTGTGCAGAGGGGCTTCCCGGTGTCCCCAGGCTGCGCATCCCTGTCCCCCCGTCATCCTCCTGGCTTGCCTTCACCCCGCGCAGAGGGTGCTGCAGCTGCTCCCACAGGAGTCTCTTGGCCTGGCCTTTGGTTGAAATGTGCAGCTATTTTTGATGTGTCTCAATAATTTTTTTTGAGAATATGACTGACGCAAATGTTTGTAGCTATGTATCTTGGCCAAATCATAACATAAAGTCATGAGACTGAGAAAAGTTTTTTTCTGGTTCCAAGTCTTTAATTTTGCTAGAATTCTAAAATCTTTTGCAAGAAAGTTAAAGGTCTTATAAATTCCCTGAAGTGTCTTGTAAAGCAAAGCATTTGGCAGCACAAATACTAAGGTGACCACTTAATTGGTTTGCCAGTATTTTAATTTAATTGTATGAACCCCAAGGCACAATTGACAAGGTGTTTGCTGTTTGTGGGCTCCATTCTAATTTTAAAAGCGTTACCATTTCTGGCATGATAAAGGACTGATTTCATTATTGTTGTGTGTGTCTACATATGAAAATCTACCACTAGACTGATTCTTGTTTTTAGAGAAACAATTAGGGAAGACTGTTTCTATGTGCTCTTTGCAAGAGGTCTGCTTTTTCCTGACAGATTTCTGTGGGCTACTGCTGATTTTACCAAAACTGAAATGCTTACTTTGACTTTGCATTGTGCATTATTTTAATGGCAGAAGATGGCATATAAACACCTTTTATCTACTTTCCCTCCTACTGGGCTTGCAACATCAAAGATAGTCCCATTCATCTTTGTCTCAAGGCAGGTAAGTTTTCATCTGGCAGGGTTGTTGAAAATCAGACTGACTGTACGTGATCACAGTGGGATCTGCATGAAAATCCATCTACAAGTTGAGTTGTAATGCTTACCTGTCTAGGTCAATTTAAGAACAACAAGGATGATAAGCACATAAAGCTGAAATACTGTTGTTTCACAGTAGGACTGTTCCACCACCAGTGTGGCAGATAAGCCTTATTTAAGTAACTGTGAAGCCATGTGCAAAGCCACATGATTTTATGCCAGAGGTTCTTAGATGCAATTCCTTGTGGTAATTTTTCTTTCCACTTGTCCTGACTTTGTATTCCATATTACCTGGGAATTATCCCAGATAAGGAAGGAGGATTAAAGTATGTGAATGAATGTTGTGGAAGTGTCAACAGAGGTTTCTTTTAATCAAGGGAAGAGCAAAAAAATCCATGCATGTGTCTTGATGAGGAAAAACTGCTGATTTCCAGTGGGGCTCAAGTTGTCATTGGGTGCAGGGTACAGCCACCACAGGCACAAGCTGGAGGTTCAGCTTCAGCCTGTGGCCAGGGAGTCCTGTGAATTGATGTCTTATTGTTGGTTGTAGCAGGACACCCAGCAGCAGATCATACCTTTATTTACACCTTGTTATTCTATCAATTATATACTTTATATATGCAGAATAGTGAAAAATAAGATAAATGGTCTCCCCTTTCAAAATGAAATGACAGTATGCTATGATGTTTTCCACTTTTGTGCACTCTGATTTATCAAATAACTTAAATATATTAAACAGATAAATAGGCATAACAATTCTTTTCTTCCCCAAGAGTTAGACTTGCTTTAGAAAAAGCATTTCTTTTGACTTAGATATGCTGACACTGCATAGACATGAGTAATGCTAAAGAAGCTACTCCCATGAGTAAGTTTTGGACATCATGTATTTATTTGGAAATTCAGTTATTAGCTATGCATCTTCCATGATTGAGAAAGTTTGCCAGATATATGGGTGTTTACACATGTTTTAGTGGCTGAGCTAGTCTTATTGCCTATAACTTAAGCTTTCTGAATCTTTCCATTATGTTGCCATGCTTATACCTCAGCCAAACTTTAACTACTGGGACTGAAACTTTCCAAAGAAATATTAAGCCTGAGGCAGAATTTGTGATGGAAAACTTCAGCGAAAAGACTTCAGATTTCTCTAAAAAGAAGATAAAGAAATTGTTCATTTGGCTCATGTTAAGAAGCAAATAAAGAAAAAACCTTACAGAAAAGCTGATGTTTCTTCTGTAGCAGTGTCACAAGCCAGTATTTAGGAGAACAACAGTATCTGGAAAGACACTTCTAGCTGCTCCTGGGAAAATGTGTGGGAGTTTAGTTGAGCCCTGATCCTCAGGGCAGTTACAACTTGTGTGTGTTTGGGCTTTTGTGCTTCAGTCTCCTGAGGATTTGGCTGTAGTCCTTGTTCTTCCTAGCCTAAGAGGATGCCACGGAGCTGAGGTCTCTGGACAAGCTGGGACAGCACCCCAGAGCATCCCATGTTTTTGGGTCAGATGGGTTGGGAGGAGAGGGGTTGTGGGGTGCTGCTATCCTTTCCATGAAGGAAATTCCCATTAGGAAATTATATACAAAAATAAGTGGGGGTTGTAAAGTCAAGTGCTCAGGAATTAGGAAATGCCAGAGTGATGTTTCCTGTGCTGTCTTTCCTCTTTGTCCCCTTTCTGTGCAGCCGTTATGATGCAACTTTTGGGCACTCAAACTGCTTTTACAGGTTTCTCGTTTAAATTCTCCTAAATTACTTTCTTCTGAAAATTAATAATAATTGAAAAAATTGTTTATCAGTGATAGTCTGATGGCTGTGCATATTACAGAATAAAAATGGATTTATTTTCTTGAGCAAAATGTGGCTTTTTAAAATCAAGTTTTAATGGTGTTGAAACTGAGTGTCCTGTGACCCTAACAAAAACAGACGTTAGTAAATGAACTGGATCTCTCAGAGCTGTTGTCTCTCTTCCTTGTCTTTTGTTTGTCGCTCTCTTGTCATTTCTGATTGGTCTTGGTCCTTATCTTAATGTTATGGCAAGGAGATCAGTATTCAGCAAAACAAAAAAAAAAACTAGCTAAAATGGAGCAGTTTATGCTGCCCTAAAGAGGAAGGAAGGATGCCTCTTCCTGCCTAACCGATGGCGTGCTCTGCAAGGCGTTACTTATTGCTCTGCTTTCCCCTGCCTGTTTCCTGGAGGAGGTAGAAAGCAAGTGATAAACGTCCTTGGCTGAAACTTGCACAAATTAGGTTACAGAGACAAATTACTCCCCAGACCTCCTTATTATACATCCTTGTCAGGTTTTTTCTAGAATTAAAAAATAGGAATTCTGTGTATTCCTGCTCCATTATTGCCTGCAAATATAAATTAAACATATCAAAGCAGAACAGATTTTAATTGTGTCAGAAACATGTTATACTTTTTCCAAAAAGAAAGAAGTCTGAGTGAAGAAGATATAACAGCAGTGGTGAAGTTCCTACTTTCATACTGCATCATCACAGATGCAGCACCGTGGGCTGAACCACAGCAACATGCATCAACCTGTCTTTAACAGTCTCAGGCTCCTTTTCATGTTTCAGCAGCTCTGCTGTCACTTATTTTCAGACAAGTCCTACACAAGAAAGGGGCGATTTCCAGATTTTTAAGTCCTTGAAATTAATCTGTATGAACTCCATGTGGTCACTTTCTTGTACTATGTTTGAACTGGGGTCTCTTTTGATAGACACTGTTGTACATAAGAAGTAAATTGGATCCTCAGGTCAGTCATGTCCAGTGCAGGGAAACCACAGAGAGTCTGTGCACACTTGTGCCCTGCAAACAGCAGTCATGTTTTCCTTTTGTTTTCTCTTGAGCTGAGAATGTTTATCCAGCTAGTTTGTGAACCCAACTCCATGGATGTCTTGCTAGGCTGTGCTTGATAAAGGGTTGCTACAGGCTGTTGTGAGCCTGTGTACACTGATTCCTTATTGAGGAAATGTAAATGAGAGGATTTGAGGACTTCCACAACAATTGAACTCTTCAGTTCTGTAACAACCCTCATTTAATCTGTGTGAAACTCATCAAAGAACACCTACCAGCCTCACCAGTTCTGGACATCACCAGGAGATTTTGGGGCATTGCAAACTCCTGAAAATTGAGGGATGGTTTTGAAAACCTGAACAAAACATGTCTCAGAAACTGTTCATTTGTTTTTCTCATCAGCTTTTCTTCTTTTGGCTAAAAAATTGTGTTCTTAAATAAGAAGATGGTGCTGTTGGTTTCGAAAGCTTGATCAAAAGCTTTGTAGATGTGATGTCTTCTGTGCAGAAGCCTGTGGTTTTGCTGGTTTCTTTCTTTGTTTTGTACTCTTTCTGGTGGTGCTCTGAAACCCTTAGCTGGTCCTCATTGATGGTATGCTGAGGATACAGCTCCTTTCAGGCTACTCTTTGTTTCTTGAGGTTTAAGTCTTTAAAAGCTTAAAGATCTTTGCCATTCTTAATGCATCTTATGAAATATGTGAAGGCTTTTTTAGTACTCAGAAACAATACCTTGAACTGAACCTCCTTAGTTCTTTAATTCTCTGTAGATCCTTCAGTATTTCTAAATTGTGCCTGATTTGTTCTAGGTTCAGAAGGACTGAAGTGATCCAAAGATGAAGTTTTATTTTCTTGGTCCTTTGATTCCCTTCTTACCTGAGATTATACAAATTAAAATTGCTGAAATGTCTTACTCCCAATATTTTATCCATGTGTTTGACTTGCCCATGCATTACATCTCATGTAGCCAACACATGGTTTTATGTCTCTTTTGGGCTTTTGAGGCTGTGCAGGTAGGGATGTCCAGGACTAGGCATATTGTCCAGTTAGACTAACCTTGAGAATATTACTTTGCTTCACTGTTACCTGGTATTCAGGGAATTAAAACTGGAAACTGCCTTCCAGGAGCACTCTTTAGTTTAGCAGAAATCTGATGTTGCACTTGATCATACTTTGGCAAGCTCCCCTTTATTCCTGGGGGATGCACTGGTGTAGTGTTGGTGTTACTGCAGCTGTGCTAACTGCTCCCTTTCAGTGCCTTGCACCAAAGCTTCTCTTAAATCAATCTCTAGCTGTACTGGTCAGGCTGTCTCAACACCTTCCTCCTCTGCTGCTGTCAGAGTTTTGAGAAGCTGTCTCCAGTGTCTGATTATGCACTAGCTGCACCTCCTGTGCAGCCATGGTGATGGCTCCTGTGCACAGCTCATTCCTTGCTTCAGCCTGTAACATTCTAGTGCTGGACAGCAGTCTTGTTCTTGTACAAGAACCCAGATATCATCGTGTTTGGAAAGAGCTTGATTTCCACTGTTGCCAGCACTGGGTGCTCAGCAATAGCCATTATTTTCATTTGTATAATTCACTCTTTCTTTCCTTCCAGCACACCAGGGTATCCAAGAACTGGAGTAATTTCAGATGTCTGAGCCATCGCTGTGGTATGCTAGCTACTGATGTCCTCAAATCCAAAGGTGCATGCACAGATCTTTGCATGGATCATGCCAGAAGTTCAAGGCGGTGTTGTCTCTTGTCTACCAGCAGCTTTGCCTCTGGACTTTGCCTTAGTGCCTGCCAAACATGGCCTGTGGGCACAACCTGGCCTGGGACCCAGTGGGTAAAAGTCTCTTTTATCCACTGTAGGTCAGAGCTTCTTGTCCATTGCCCTCTGTAATGGTAATTGCTCCTCTAGCCACTATTTCTCCAAGTGCATAAAAGTGTGACAAAGGAGCCCTCCTCTGGCAGAGAATTAACAACAAATCTCTCTAAAGTAACTGCATTTCTGTTTTTGCACTTCTAATTCTCCAGTGGTAGCCTGGACCAGGATCTTTGGCTGTAGTAAGTTAACAATTGCCAGGGCACTAAACTATTGAAGACTTGCAAAATGGTCAAAGATTTGCAGCCTGCTCTGCTGTGGTGATTTAACACCAGCAGGAAATTAAACTCCAAACAGGCCACTCTCCTTTCCTACCAGCCCTTCTGGTAAGGGAGTGACAAAAGCAGAGACCGGGTACGCAGGAGCTGATCCTGAGACCCTCGGGGAGGCAAAATGGTGCAATTCCAGTGGGGTGCTCAGTGTTACCTCCCAAAACCATGTCCCCAGGGTCGATGATGTGGAAAGTACAGAAGAACATCTTATCCCTTATCTTCTGCAACCAGGACATTTGCTTATGCCAAGACACGGGACACCAGGCTGGTTTCTCTTCCTAAGGGAAAGCACAGGGGCTCAGCTTGGGCAGGGTGCTGCTCCTCCCTGCTGGATGTCAGCAACCCAGGATCTGGGCTGTTTTCCTGGCTGCTCCAGCCAGCTCTGCCCCTTCCCAGTAGCCCCTTGGTGCAGCAGGATCCTTGCTGGGCTGAGTTGGGTTGCTTGTTCCCAGAGTGCAGAAGTTGTTACCTCCCTCCTGCCAAGTGCTAATCTGGCTGTGACCTGCTCCAGACATTGCCCTGGCCCCCTGCCCTCCTGTGCCAGGGGTGATGCAGACCCCTCAGCATGCTGGGCTCTCTTCTGTGAGGATCTTCTGCCACCCTGGGGGCCAAGTCCCCTCCTTTGAGCCCCATGCTGCTGCCTGTGCCGTTCTTTGTCACCTGGCAGGGCCACCCCCTGCTTGCTGCTGGCTGTCTTGGAGGGAAGGGCTCCGGTGTGTGCTAAATTGTCTGAAGGTGATACAAGGTAGCTGGGTGGGTATTTTAAACAGAACATTTGCTACGTCTGTAAATCTGTAAAAAAATGCCAAGACAAACCTTCAGTGAGTTTACAGCCCTGTTTTGTGTTTCCAGCCCTGCAGCTCCAGCTTTTCCTGCTCCACAGAGGGGGATGCTGGTGGCAGAGGCATTTGAGCCCTCAGATACAGTCTTCACCCAATGGTCCAAATCCATATGACATAACTTTAAGATTGAATTTCTTTTTTAGTTTGGGTGACTCCTCTTTCTTCTTGTGATTCAGAGAATACATTTATTGTCTTTTTTGTGTGGGAAGAAATGTAACCTGTTCATTAGTAGATGTGTTCTTTGTCCACTGCACCTACTGCTGACTTCCTGGATATACTGGGACCATGGCTCTTTTGAGAGGCTGCGTTACTCCAGATCATATCATCACGTTGAAATGCATGTATTCAATCTACTGATGAGCAGCAAGGAAGTGGAAGGTGTGTTCAAGTCACAAAAACTTTCCAATATATTCCTCACAACTCATGGTTCCCAAAATACCGTTCTTCACTTTATCCATTTTAATTCAGCTTTCCAAAGCTCTTTGCCTTAGCTATCACTTCAAGTATATTCAACAAGATCTATTTACTGTAAAACTCTGTTAATTCCTGGAGAGGGATTGTGTCTTTGTTTCATGCCTAATGAACATGTTACACTGCCTTTTTGCCTGGTGTAGAAATGAGAACTGTGGTCAGAGCCTTGGTGAACAGCTTGCTGTAGGCAGGACAGGGCAGAAGAAGAAGTTTCCCTCCTTTTTACATTGGCTTTTTCTCCCACTGGCTGGGTCAGGAGATGGTAGGACCTGGATTTCTCTCTGTCACTGACAGAGAGAAATCTGTGAGGGGTTTGGAGACAAATGCCAGAGGAAGAAGAGCTATTTAAGAAAACAGACAGTGTTGGGTCAAGTGGGGCATAGACTGCCAATGGATAAATCTTGCACTGAAATTAAAAGGTTTCTCACCATTAAAAGAACACAGTTTTGGAGGCTAGATGGTTCTTCCTGAGGTTATGTGACATGATGTCACATCCCAGCTGCAACTGGGAGCTCTGGTTAATTTAAACTGTATCTTCATTCTTGACTTCTAGTTATAACCTAGGAACCATGTTTTCAGGATTTTGCAGATCTGATACTGCCTCTTTTGATGTCAGAGTAACTTATTTTCCATTAGGTTAAAACTGAGGAAAAAGAGGAATTTTTGTGTTTTATTTGTCTGTTTTTGCACTCATATGTCATGTCAATAAATATGGCATAGGAATAGGGTATAAATATTAAGTACATTTTATACCTTTGTTATATTTAGTGTAATAATTACTTGGAAAGTTGAAGCTGCTACCTAGTATGGATAAGAGTTTGTAGTATGATCTTCCAGAAGTGAAGAGCTGGGGTTTTGCTGGTAGACTGCTGAAAAAGGACACCCAGATCCCCTGTAAGTTGACTCCCCCCTCCATGCTCCTATCTTTCTCTTTGAGGTGAGAAGATGTCAGATGTCTGAGACTGGTTTCCATAGGTAGGCTGAGGACAGTCAACCATGAATTATAATTTATGTGGTGGGAGTCCTTTAACTCCTACACTGAATCCACTTAAATGCTTGGAAATGTTAAGCTAATAAAGTTGCAGGCTGCCACTGAAATCCATCCCAGGATCTGTCTTCAATAGCCTCCTTGTAGTGATTAATGACAGCAAGCCCGTTGCTGCTTGCAATGAAGGATTTGCTTGTATCTGTCTGCATTTGCAGATAGTGAAGTTTCAGATAACGGATTGCAGTTCCTGTGGTTCTTTGTTGCCTAGAACACGGCACAGAAATTTTACACCCCTGTAAATTGTTGTCAAATGCTGCTATTCTGGTTTAGTTATCCACGTGTTCACTTTGCATAGCTGTAACCAAGGAGTTATGGTAAAATGGTGGGAGGAGAATTGGGACCTTTGATTCCAGTGGTCTATCAGTAGTACAGGCAGTTTTTCTCCCTCCATTTCTGGGTAGATGTACACTGGATTATTTTTATAGATGCTGACAGCTCAGGGAAGAAGAATTAGCATGATGATGACTAGCAATTTGCCATCGATAGCTTGTTTTATTTAAAAAACATCTGCTCTCAACAAGTTCTCTTCTTTTAATTTTATCATGCTTATACTCATGGCATTAAAATTTTCAATTTTTTCCTTAAAAAAATAGTGACATGAAAGTTTCTCAAGTGTAAGTAACACAAACTCTAGGCATCATTAAGTTATTAAATGTTTTCTATGTAAGTAGTAACAGTCATTCTCTAATTTTATTTAACTAACATTTTAAATACTCTTCAGTTCTTGGTAGGAAGAAGAGATAGAAAAAAGAAAAAAAAAATCAAGTGATCAAAAGACTCCCCAGACCATGTCTTGGCTGTTGCCAATGCTCTTGATGCTTTGAGGGTGTCTTGTTTCTCATGGTCAAACCTCAAAGAAAGGGACTTGCCGAAGTTCCCTCCTGCTTTCCTGCTAAAGCTCACACTGGTTTTTAGATTTCTTCAGTGCTTTGTGCAGTAGCCTCGGACATTAGCTATATCTCTCAATTAGAAGCATAATGCTAAAAGTTTTGACTGTCAAAAGCATCCCTGTAATTTGCAATATGGCTGTGAGCTCCAACTTACACATATATATGCTTCAAATTGAAAGTTGCTTTCTGTTTGGTTTGGTTTCAGTCACAGTGCATATGAGCACACAAATTTAGTACGTTCAGCCATATGGCTTTTTTGTTTACTTTGTTAAAGAAAATATCTCCCATTAGACTTGGGGAGTGAATTAAAAAAAAACAGATTTCTGCAAACAGATTTAATCTTTTTCATCTGACAGATTTCACATGACTTGGAGTGGTCAAACCCCACTTATTACCATTTTCTTCACTTTCTTTCTAATTTAATGTTACATTTGTAGATACTTTTTACATTGTATCCTTCCCTTTGGCTGCTTCCAGTATCTTTCCCATCAAAATCAATATTGCCTTACTGGATGAAGGCAGGGACAGGCAGGAGAGCAACGGTGAAATTCTCATTCATTGGTTCAGCAGTATTGAGGAGCTGAATGAAATATTTCCCCTCATCCAGCTTCTGTGGCCTAATATTCACCACCCCGTGACTTCTTGGCTTGTGCTCATGGCACGCTGAATGCCCAGATGGTCTCTGCATGAAGTGCTGGCCAGGCCTGGGACTGTTCAGCTTCCAAGGCAAGGCAAAACTGGGTGCATTGAGTCTAGCATGGCAAAGAGCCAACCTGCACCTAACCATGTAATAATTTACAGATACGTACGAGTCCTTCATATTCTGGAAGATATTTTTCATTTGGTGTACATATATATGTCCCATTAAACTGAGTAGCAGTTATTTGTGTTCTCAGAGAGGAGAATAACTTCTGTGTTTTCCTTCTTACAAGGCATATGCTGTTACGATATATATTTTTAATTGATTAAGAGGTGGGAACAGTAACAGTGTATCTGATCCAAGTTTTTAGCAAAAAGACTCTTTATTGGCCTCCATACTGTGAAACATTATTCTAGGCACGATCCCAAAGGCATTTTTAATCATCAGGATAGATGAAAAGAATATACATTTCTAAGTATCCTGGAAGTACCAGTAATTTAAATTACAACTTTATCTTCTTAGCATTTTGTTTGCTGGGCAATAATCCACAATTCAGAAAAGTTAAACAAAATCCTATCTTTTTTAGAAAAATACATTTCAGGGCTTTGGAAGCTTCTCCCTTCTCAGTCCTTTGCCATTTTCATGGCAGGATCTCGAACACTTGTCATAAATAACCTCCTTGTCACTAGCAGAGGGGTTGACCTTGCCACTGAGATTGGGGTGGCTGCAGCAGCTCAGATAATAATCAGCACGGACCCATGTGTGACCGTACCATGAGAACCCTGAGACCCATCAACCTGTCCTAGACACTGTGTGGCCAAAAATGATGTCTCATATCAAAAGCACGGAGAAGGTGCGAGACCTTCCTGGTATTTGCAAGGCAAGTGAGTGGCTGTGGCTGGAACCACAGCTCCAGCTCGTTCTTGCAGGTAATTGTGGGGTTGCCTTGTGCATGTGTAAATTCTCTGCTTGGGACTGTAGCCCTCACTTCTCCTGTCCTCCACAGCCACAGCATACCCTTGGCAGGGCTTCCCTGAAAAGTGGCCTCTGGAATTCCCCCTATCATTGTATTTTTGTGTTTTAAATAATGCTAAAACATTTTAATATGAAAGGACAATGTAAATATTTATATATACTTAAATAACCTAAATGAATATGCATTTCTACAGACTCTTTTCTTAGAAAACCCCCCACAATAATATTTCTTTCCTTTGCAAATAATTTATAGTATGAGATTCTACCACTATTTTCATAAGCTCATACCATATGAAAGTATAGCATGGACTATCTCAGAGCTATTAAAATAGGCGATGAAAACCATAAAGTTATGAAAGTACACAATTTTATGATAACTATTCATATGTCCACTTTGAAATAAGAATATGCCACGTAAAAGTTAAGTTTTATGAGCAGACATGTTAGCACGACCTCTTATTAAGGTCTTCTGTTAGTTTCTACTAAAAGACTTGGTTCTCAGTTGTTTATAACTTTACCATCTGTTATCTGCTTAGACTGAAATTTCCCTTAGCATGAACCTGGGTTGTTCTGTATTAGTTCAGAAAACTTCAGCCAGAATTGTCCATCCCATAAGGGGAAATGGCTTTAGCTGTGGTAAAACTTATTTTTGAATAGTAAACAAACTTTTTCCTTTGAAAGAGGCTTCTTGATAAGGGGATGGGGGAAGGGGGTCTCAGAGTAGGATTTTTGTCATATTCTGAAACTGAAAACCCGGTCAAATGGAGTTTATAAAACAAAGCCATATTATACAGATGCCCTGTAGAAATACTGTGGACTCATGTCTATACTTCCAACTAGAATTCGCAAGCATGGAGAGCATCTCAAATCCCTGGAAGCTCATGTGTGTGATTAGAAATCATGTTTCTGGCAGCAGAGGAGGTGACAGCTTTGGAAGGTGTAGGCCTATGGGCAGCCTTGCATGGTGTTGCCATTCCCAAGCAGAATGGAGTTTGATAAGAAAAGCAAAGACCTGTCTGAGCAATCATTTTGTGAGGAAGAGATGGCAGGCAATGCCAATATTCCAGAGAGCTCATCTTATCACCTTTGGTAGCAGCATTATGACCCCATAGGCTGCCACAGTGCCTTAATGTGGTAAGACACAGGAGTTTTCTATCCTTCAGTGGTTGTGGTCTTACTCCTGGATGTCTTCCCAGAGCAGTAAAATAAAACAAGTGAAACCAACTTTTTGGTACAAAATCTCACTGCAAAACTCAATTTACTGGGGCCAGGGAGGCACTACAGGCTGAACATGTTGTTCTCTGCCTTGCTTTGGTTTTGGTGTACCTATTCTAGCTGAAGACTTGAACTAGATGGTGACTCCAGCTTTTGAAGGAAATACGTTTACGAAGAAATCTCCAGTTTTTACCAAAGATTTTTTACTCCATACCTCAAGTTTTGTTATGACTTGAAAAAAATTTTATGTTGAGCTTTTTAATGTACAATGAAATTATTGAGGAGAGTAACAGATTGACTGAAATTACCAATTTCAGTTAGAGTTCAATTAAGTTAACCCAAATACTCCTTGCTACAGAACAGTAATCAGAGATACTCCTGAACAAAAGGCTAAAATATCCCAGTGAATGGAGGCAACATTGGTCAAAACCCTACTCCTTGCTGAGGAATTGATATACAAAGGAGAGACTTTTCTTAATATTTGGGTAGGGAAATAAATACATCCAGTCAAGGATGGTGAGAGCCTGGTCTGACTATCTGTGCCCTAGTCCCAGATGTGTGATGCTTGCTAAAAGCAGAGTCCATCATGAGAACCGATATCAAGTATCAGAAGTGAAGATCTGGCCCGAAAACTTTACTTTTTTTTACAAAACAAGAAATAGGACTCATGAAAGGAGGGACTCCTGGAGGGCAGCTCAGACTGTGCTCGATCTGGGCTGAAAACCAGAGAGCTGTGGAGAAGCTCATAACCATTTTTCTGATGTGAACTTTGAATTATGATGACTCTTAGAAATAAATCTTTGGAAGGATGAAGACTCAGAAAGAAGACAGTCTCTAGCTGAAAACATCTGTAAAGTATTTACTGAAAGCACAGCTATAAAATACAGCTTGTAAGGTCCTGTTAATCTATACAGCCTGGTAAGGAAGGGTATTTTACACAGCAGTAGCAACTGGGCAGCAAGTCTTTAAACAGAAATGATGAAGAAAGCTTTGCTTGATGTGATTAAAATAAAAGGCATCAACTTTCATATGGACACACTCTTGCACATTAGTAAATAAAAATAGTTTTATATTTAAAGATAATTACTGTAAACAGGGAATTTGCTGAATTTTAAAAATGGTGTTGCATGGGAATTATTTTTTATGAAGACTATAAAGATGCAGTTATTCAATTTATGCATCATGATACCTTAGGTTAATTGGCATTTATTTCAAAAGAAGAATTCACTGAGATAATATGATAATAATGTAGTCAGTTAACTGGTTTTGCAAGGAGTGATTGTATTGAATATCAATATGAGGATCATGATAGGAATGACTATCAAACTAAAAGAAAAATAGAGATGTATGAGAAATGAATTACTGGCATGAAAATGTAGAATTATCTTTCTCCAAGCTCATCTGTAAATTCAGAATTTTCAGTCCAACACTGGACTTCATAAAGAAAAAGTGTTGTTTTCATTTATATTATTTAAAATCTCATATAAAGCAGCAGTTCCTAATGACATTGGGGCTTTAAAAATTATTTTCAGTTCCTTTATTCTTTTAGGAGACTTCTGAATTTTTAGTGCTTATTTTGTTTATGTATGTGGTATGCATTGAAAAAAAGATTGAATCTCATGATAAGGTTTTCTTCAGCTATTAACCTTCTAACCAGTCTCAAATTCTGGGTTTTTTTGCCAATTTTGCAGTAGGGCAGTATTTAGACGACATGTGTTTTTTTAGTGGTAGAGTAGAAGAACATCTAAGAACAAAGCTCCTCTTTTATCTGCCTTTTGCTTCTTATCCATGTTTGATTCATGTCATGGTGAATGGAATCTGCTCTTAGCCAAGAGGTACAATCAGTTAGTGGGACTGGAAGGGGGAGATATTCCTGGAATGTCCCTCTACTCTTGCCCTAAAAGCTAAGCCCACATGCACTCATTGTGTTTCTAAATAAGTTGGAACCTGGCACTTGTTTCCTTGTATCCTGGCTGTTAGACCTTTTTTCCATTGGCACAAGACAGACAACTTGGTGTGTTTGCTCAGCTCAGGGCCCCATTTATACTGACAAATTTACTGTGCCAGAAGTTACATTAAAGAGTCATACTGCCCTAGTTGTTTTAGAACAGGATTCTGTAACATGGTAAACTTTCCTACATAAACATTTACCCATGCAGAATTTATGCCTGTACAGTTTTACCTTTAAAAAAAATAAAAATCACATTTTTCATTCTTGAAGTGGTGAAGACAACTTTCACATACATAATGCTACATTACCTTTTCCTGTTTCTAGAGAAAAAAATTGTCTACTCTGAAGGTTAGACCTTTCCTTTAGATTTACAGCATTATCTGCACACTACTCAGCTGAAAAGGATGAAGAGGTAGGAATCAAATAAATGGACACTTCCGGGCTTAAATAAAGTCCAGAAAATAATAATGAAGGAAAGCAGCCCTCAACCTATTTTATTTCCCACTAAATTATCATAAACATAACATAAATTAGCTCTCCTAATGACCCTGACTGTCATATGTCAGTATTTGGTACTCTAGCATGATTGCACCACAACCTGTTACCAGTCCTTGTGATTTTGCAATGTTTTGCATATAAAGTTGTGTATATGTTTACTTCAAATATCCCACTGAGTGAGGAGCAAGTGTTTAAGATAGGGCTTTAGAAAGCTCTTCATTGGAGTGATTGGAGTCTATGAGTAACTGGGTATGTGTGTGGAGGAAGTGGAGAAATTTGAGCATTACTGTGAGGTATAGCTATGAAAATTTGCTGAAATAAACAAGTGAGTATTTATAATAACTGCATTCTGAATTGTAGAGGTGTTTGACTGTGTGGGATTTTGGAAGTTACTACCTGAAGAAAGTTGTTGAAACACTGTTGTAGTGATGTTTGCAATGAAAATAGGTATGTTGCATGTGTATTGAAATGGGATTGGTGCTGGACACACTAAGTCATTGGGAACCCTTTCTTCCTTCCACTGACTTTGGCCTGCAAGTCATCACCCAAGCTGTGAAAACTTCAACCTCGTGTTTATTTGGTATTGATGCACACACATATATATATAGTAAATTATAATAGTAATTAAAAATAAAATAAAAATAGTAATAAATAATAGTAATTATAGTAGCCTTTCCCCTTTATGGTGTTTTGACTTTGTCTGGTGTTGGGGAATCCCCTGGGGAATGCATCTAGTGGCTGGGTGGTCCCCAGGCTGCCGCTGGTCCAGCGCTGAGGTCCAGCACAGGCTGTGTGGGTTGGGGCAGGAGTCCTGGCTGCAGCAGGAGGGTGTCAGTGTGGCAAGGGCTGCCCCTTCCCAGACAATGCCTGTTCTGGATAACTGCTTGGGAGATGCAGCTCTGGAGCTCCTGCAGCTAGCTGGGTTGAAGTGAGCTTCACTCTGCACCGGGCTCCTCTGCAAGGAACAGAGTGGCCCTGCAAAGCCTTGGGATAATTAAGTTTTACTTTAGAAGTCTTGCCCCACTGAACTCCATGGCAAAACTGTAGTTGACTTCACAGTGATAAAACCCGTTTCTTATTCTTGTTAGATTTGGACTAGAAATCTCAGCTTCCACTACAGTTAATGGAGGTCACATGCATGTTCTGGGAGGAGCACAGATCTCTTTCATCTCCTGAGTACCATGCTCCTCTGTGGCACTTCCAAGGCTGCATCAGTTATCGCAGGTCCGTTTATTTTAATGATGCAGCAGGAGTGTCCTAACTTCCTATGAAGGTACTTTGTTGTAATTATCTTGTATGTCTAGGGGCACCACAAGGGGTTACATTTATTTTACTGCCAAAGAACTGTTGTTTCAGCTGCAGTTCTATGAAGAAATAATCACATCTCCAGCAGTTTGTTAGATTAATCACAGGTGTGTAATCCCAGCGCATACCCTAGAGGGTATATCCTTTGACCCGTTTCCTTTTTTAAAGGGGAAACTCTGAATTAATATCACTTGCATTGCTTATCACCATTCACATTGGGTTTCTGCAGGATGCTGCAAAAAACAAAATAAAAGCTTCAATGACCTTTTTTTTACTTGTGTACAAGTGAGTATTGTTATTTAACAGACCTGAATTGATCATTGACAGAATTTCCTGGAATACTGAAAGTTAATGATAAAAGCTTGAATCAGGAACTAAGTAAAGCCTTCTGAAGCAAAGAATTTGTCCACCCTTAGCACTGCTCCAGTGTTTTGTTCCAATGGCATTGGAATAATTAGTTCATCGACTCATCATTTGTTACTTCACAGTAAGCAATCCTCACCGGTCTAGGTAGTCACTGCACAAGTTTAAAATAATATCACCTTTGATATTAACTTAGCAATTATTCTTTCAGGTTAACAGTAGCATAAGGATGCACTATTTCCCATATCCATTTCATGCCTTGTGCTACAAACCAACATCAAGTAAAGGGTAAGAGACTTCAGAGACAAAGCAGAAGGTTTTCTGGACTTTTACATTTTAATCATGTTACCATGTAATGTGGAAACAAGTAAATATCTAAGAACCTGAACTTTTGTTGACTATAGTATGTTTAAAAGCCTCATCTGGGGAAAATTAAATGAATATGTGAGAAAGGATATGTGTTTACTTTTGTTATAAGTTGAATTCTTACAATAAAACAGCCCTAGGAATAGAATCTCTGTAGGGGAACAAATTTCTGTACATTAAAAAGAAATACAGCCAATGATTCATAGAAACATATGAACTGTTTTACCTGGGAGTATATTTTAAAGTAATTTTGTCTGCTTAGTCCTTTGGTTTTTTCGGAAATGAGATTTTTGTTTTACCTGAAGCAGTGGGTTGGTATCAGTGTCTAACACAGCACTCCAGAGACATGTGTGCACTGTGAGAGAGTGGGATGAATTATTAGGGCTGCAGAATAACTGTATCTGTATTTCTGAACTTCCATGTTGAGCCCTATCCTGAATCAAATTCAGACTAAACAAAAAAACACTGCTGAAGGATTATTCCAAGACCCAGCTTCACAGCAAAATGTAGCACTATGTGAATCAGTGAACATGCACCCAAATAGGTATTTAATTAAGGTGATGAATACAAATGATGAATGACTACTGGCATGGATTTTGCAAGGGTTCTTGCAGGAATGCAGCTCTTTCCAAGCACAGAGCCCTGTGGAGTGCAGGTCTGTGGCAGTGCAGATGTGCAGAATTTGTAAAGCAGTGAGGACGTTTGTGGAAAAACACCATTTGGGAAAGAGTTAAACCCAAATTTTCTTGTTGTCTGTATTCGTTACTCATATTTCCTGAAAATTTAGAGTGACTCTTGAATATTTAAGAGCTGAATTGAATACAAGTCTTTTGTATGCCTTAAGGATCTGTTCAATATGCACAGTACATTCTTGCTTCCCAGATTTATCACTGAGCACAGAAAAGCAAGCTTGCTATTGTTTTAGAAGTCTCTCTTGGAAATGAGTGGTCTGGTGATTCTTGCAGAATAAGGCAAAACTGTAGTCCTTCAAGATATTTATATGAAATACATCCAATGGGGACTCATATTCCTTCTGGGATTTCTTTCTGGGATAGGGTATTGCAAGTAATAACCTTTAACTGCTATTAATAATCTATTAACTGCTTTGATGGCTCTAGTGAACACAGCTGTGTGACAGGAAATCTTGTTTTAGGAGAATGAATGTACAGAGTCCACCCTGAAAAAGATATTTGTGGGAAGAAGAAAAGGGATAAAAAATCAAGTGCCTTGTCTCAGCTGAGTGTTTGCTTCTCATACTATTGTGCTTTATAATAGAACCAACTTCAAAGCCCAATTAACACTTTTATGAGCACAGTATGAACTGGCGAAAGAGTTCACATATTTTTTCCTAAAAACAAGGTTGTTTTCTGCTAGGGTGAATTCATATGAATGCTGTCTCCAAACAGACTTGACTTGAAACTTAATTGAAATGACACATAATTCTGCAGAAAGTGCAAAAATGAACATTAATTTCTTTTTTTATATATGGTTTTTTAGTCACTGTGATTGGGCTACTGGCAAATGTCTGCTCTGCTTCCTACATGAGGCTGCTCTGTTGCAGCCGTAGAAGATCAATCAGAGAAAATGACTAATACTGGGAATATAATACTTCGTTTTTCAGGCACTGCTAATTTGTTAAATTTGGCCTGCAATGATCCAAACTATTAACAACCAGTGTGTTGTAAGAGGAGCAAGAAACCCTGTTTGTTCCTATTGAATAATTTCATATGCTCTTTGCTTTGAGAGCTGTCAAACTAGTATGAACAGTAAGAAGGAAGCATATTAACTTTATAAAAAAAGAATAAACTTCTCACTTCCATTGCTTCCATTGAATGTTTAGTGATGTAATTTTACCAAAGGACCACATAAGAACTGAATAAAGTCTTCAGGATTTCTCTACGTGGTGATAACCTGGACTTTTACCAAATGCTTCTTTTGCCGAATCCTGGGAGTATTTTCACTCTGTGTAAGTCTTGGCAGGAGAAAACTGTAGCAATTGCCACCAACAGTCTG
Source organism: Toxostoma redivivum (assembly GCA_013397375.1). Lineage (NCBI taxonomy): Eukaryota > Metazoa > Chordata > Aves > Passeriformes > Mimidae > Toxostoma > Toxostoma redivivum. The sequence goes on along the minus strand of VXBI01007947.1, from coordinate 1,152,042 downwards.
TGGAATAAGTTTATTAGTATTTACAGAAAGAGGAAATACAGTGATCATATAACCTAGTCCAAGCGGGCATTTCATGTTGTTGTTATTTGAATTTTAAATTGGGAAACTATAACATATGAAAATCTGATTTTACTGAAATCAAAGGGGAAAACCTGCCATGATTTTAATTAAGCAGAATTTAATTCAAGACCCCTATTCAATTTTTCTTTTAATGAGGACAGTAAACACTGAATACTTTGTAGAGGTATTGTACAGAGAAAGCTTCTCCTCCACTTTCATATACAGTATAATTAAGATTCACAGCTCCTCTGGATGGGGAGGTAAAGTCACTCCACTTCAAAGGAATTAGATTACTTAAAATAGGATAGAATGATGGGAAATGCATGCAAAGCCTGGGCCAGATATGCCTGATTTATAGATATTCTTATGTATACATAACATAAAGCTGTGTATTATTGGTTTACCCTCTGTAGCAAAGTGAGTATTAAAAGCTGGATCTCAGGGCTTAAACCCAGTACATTGTCCATAGGCAACCCTTTCAAGGACAGCCAAATACTAGAACATATTAATACAATAAATCTTTTTTTCTCCCCTTTCCCCTCTCTTTCTAATTTAAAACCCACCAAGTGTAAGAAATATTGTTAAGATTTAAAGTTTTGAAATTCCTTGAAACCGGGTTCCCCACGCCCCCGCGTTTCGCAGCCGCTGGCTCGGCGCGCAACATTCCCAGGGACACGGACAGGGAGAGGGAGAGGGACAGGGACAGGGACAGGAGCAGGGACAGGGACGGGGACAGGGACTGGAGGCGGCTGCTCTGGGCACTGAGGATGAGCAGCCCTGCACGCCTGGCTCCTGCGGGATGCCCACCGAGCATCCCGCTCCCTGTGTGCTGCCTGGAGCAGGGGGAAGAGGGAGGGTGGGGCTGGAGACCCCTGGGCTGATTAATGCGGGCTGGAGGCCGCTCTGGCCAGGCACCAACTCCTCCACCACTTTGAAAAACTTCTTTGAACCACATCTGTTTTTTCCAGCAACTGAAGACGAGTCTGTGCTAATCCAATGACTAGCCCTGATAACAGTGAAGAAGTAAAAATTTGTTGCTTGCTGACAGGGTTCTAATTTTTTTAATTTTAGAGGATGTTTTTTTAATCTTGGCTGTGTGCTCCAGGTATAATGCATATCCATTTGAGAAGTATGTTTAAGTGAGTGCTGCTGTATTTTGTAGGTGCTTCTCTAAGCAGTGAAGTGTGGAAATGATTCAAATCTTGCTATTTAGTGTAGATACCCAATAGGAATGGAAGGGAAGCGAAGGGAAGGGAAGGGAAGAGGAAAGGGAAAGGGAAAAGGAAAAGGAAGAGGAAAGCGAAAAGGAAAGGGAAGGGAAAGGATCTACCAATACAACATTTTACAATTTTACGATTTTATTTTCACACTATTTGTGTATCCAGTGTATTTTTATGTCTATTTTTGGTTTCTAATATTTGACATGCATGTGTTTATTCAATATAACCAATGGTAATCTCTCTGAAATGAACTGTATACTAATAACACCTGTTTTCCAGTTTTACATGCAATTGCTCTGGAATTTAATGCTTCCTGGAAAAACAGAACTGCCTCCTGCTTCAGCAAAGACTTAAAATGAGAAGGCGATGTAGCGGAATTACAGAGGACATTGATTCAGTGTCCCTGTTCTGTGCCATTATTTTTTAAATTCTAAAAACCTAATCTGTTTCCCAGCAGAAGGAAGGGCTTTTACTCAGAGAATGAAGACTTAAGATATACTTTAATTTATCATCATTCACTCCCTGCCATATATAAGTGAATGCATTCAAAGACATCTGACTTAAAAAATAGTGTCCAGGTCTTTGCTAAGACACTCTATCACAGGGTCAGTGTTTTATAAAATTTATTTGTATTTACACCACACAAATATTTAATTTTATTATTATTATTAATGCCTCAGTATTGGGGAGCTGGAGCTCAGGAACTTTATTATAGAAACTAAGGGGACCTTTAGGAGATTCCAGGACCCGATCTTTCAGAGAATCCAGAGAACAGATACATTTTTATGTTCAGAGGCCAACTCTGATTGACTTTGGCTGAAGGTGGGAGGGTTCAGACCCCTGCAAGTTCCCCAGCCCAGGGTGTGGGTTTGGTTTGCCAGAAAAGAGGAACCTACGGTTGGTGACAGTGTGTGAACCCTGTGCTTTAGGTGAGCTCTCGGAGGAGCCTGTGGCAGAAGTGGGGCTGGAATTGAAAGGCAACACTCAACTGTCTTAACCACAGCCCCAATTCTCTCTTCTTGCAGCTCACCAGCGGGGTCAGAAGCCGTAGATTTACCGCCCAGCTCGCTGCTGGTGCACGTAACGGAATAATATAACGGAATGGTTACAGCAGCACTGCTGATCTCCCTTGCCCTGGGGCACTTGTCCTGTGGCAGGGGCTTCCAGAGCTGCAGGAGTGGGGATGGCAGCCCATATTGCCCTGCAGTTCTCTGGAGCCCTTTTCTTGGGCTTTGCTTTCTTCAGCCTATTGCCTCACATCTATTTCACACTAATTCCACTTCACTACCAGGCTCCCTGCCTTAAAATCCTCTCTAGGGCTCTTTATCCCAAGCATCTTGCTGAGCTGGTCAGACTTGCCACAGCCTGTGAGCCATAGCCCAGCCTGGGACTGCTGCTCCTGCCCAGCTCCTTGCTCCAGCCCTGTCATCCTGCTCCCCATGTGAGTCCCTGCACTGTGTCACTGCCCAGCTCCAATGTCTCTTATCTCCCTCCCAAAGCAGAGCTCTGTCCTGTGCCCATTCTCAAAACTGATCTTTACTGCAAATACAGAATTTAGTTATTATTTCTAATTATGAATCTCAGGTTTTTATTTTGAGGTACACAATTCCAGTGTTTTCCTTGCTTCTGCCCCTTCCCAGAATAGCAAGAGACAAAGCCAGGACACTTAGATAACTGCCTGCACAAGTTTCTAGTTCTCTACTTAGAACTACAAAGGCTCTTCCAAAACAGATCCAGATTTTTGGATCAGTTTTCTCCTTCACTTTTGAATATGGCTGAGCTCTTTTCCCTGAAGTTTTCAAGTAAGTCAAGTGGAGGCAAACACTCTGAATGAAAATTTTAGCCTGGAAGTTCAAGTGAAAACAGAATCTTGTAATAGAAAGTGCCAAGACCACCTTCACTCAGGCAGAACGATCAACTTATCCTGTAATTCTCCTTTATTCTTTCCATACCTTCCTACTGTTGGTCCCCATTATGAACTGCTAATCAAAAAAGTTTGTGGAATGAGTTCCAGGAGAAAAACCCCAAAGTATTCTAAAGGACTGATTTTGAGAGAACTTTACCAGGAGAATTAACAATAGAGTGCAGCAAATAAGGCAAATTAGTTTTAAATGAATAGCACATGGAAGACATACATAATTAGTATAATCTTACAGTGAAAATAGAATAATCTTAATACAGAATTCTTAAAAATGTATGAGAACACTTGCTGAAGTAAAGTGGTCAGACACAGCAACAGGTAACATGCAAGCAGTCAGTGAGGGCTAAACCTGGCCCAGGCATGGGGGTCCAGCTGGGGGGATCTCACTGCACCTGTGGGCAGAGAGCAGTGCTGCAGCAGAGCTCAGAGCTGGAGGAACCAGCTGCAGGACAGAACTCACCTTTTGCATCTAACTGCCAATGTAAAACTGCATTACTGTAAATAAGTACATATTGCACCGAGAATAGTGTGGCCAGCAGGACCAGGGCAGGGACCATCCCCCTGTACTCAGCACTGGGGAGGCCACACCTCAAATCCTGGGTTCAGTTCTGGGCCCTTCAATTCCAAAAGGACACTGAGGTGCTGGAGAGAGTTGAGTGAAGGGGCAATGGAGCTGGGGAAGGGTCTGGAGCACAAGCCTGATGAGGAACAGCTGAGGGTGCTGGGGGTGTTTAGCCAGGAGAAAAGGAGGCTCAGAGGGGACCTTATTGCTCTCTAAAACCACCTGAAAGAAGATTGTAGCCAGGTAGGGGTCAGCCTCTTTTTCCAAGTAAGAAATGATGGGATAAGAGGAAGTGGCCTCAAGTTTTTCCAGAGGATGTTTAGATTGGATATTTGGAAAAATTTGTTCATTGAAAGGGCTATCCATTCCTGGAATGGGCAGCCCAGGGAGTGGTTAAGTCACTGTCCCTGGAGGGATTTAAAAGACGTGTTAAGAAGTGTAGATGTGGCACTGAGAGACATGGTTTAGTGATGAATATGGGAGTGTTAGGTTAATGGTTGCACTTGATCTCAGAAGTCTTTCCCACCTGAACGATTCAATGATTCAATGGAAAGTGCTATATGTACTTGGTGTACCACTTCGTTTTGGAGACCCTAGATTTAATCCTCAGCCTGTTTTTAACGGCCTGTGTTTACTCAGGCAAACCTGATCTGGTCCTGGTAATTCCTGTGACTATTTTTCTTACTGCTGCTGCTTCTTTTGCCTTCTCTTTTGATCTTAGGCCAAAAGCTTAAGTGACAGAAAGATAGTAAACCTGTCAAATTTCAGTAGACCTGTGTCCCTACTGCCATCTTCATCAATATTTCCTGTTTGTTCTTCACCCTATAAGTGGGCTCTGGATGCTGCTTGTACTGTGCCACATCTGGCAGAGCTGTGGAGTAGAGCTGGTCTCCCAGAGGTTGCTCAGGGGCTGCATGTGACACTGGGGACAGTGCAAAGGTGTCTGTTTTGTCCCAGATATGCTGAAATGTTAGAGCATGCAGTAGTAACAGCCTGGGGAAGTACCACTATAAAACTTTATCACGTGTCAAAAAGATGCTGTATCATCCTCTGGCCTGGGTTTTTATGAGGGGAATTGCTGCCTGCTCTTGTGTGTTGCTGAAGATGTTTTACTAATCCTTTCCTACTTCCCTATTTGCCAGGGAGAGTAATAGCATAAATGAAAGGAGTGGAGAGAATTCAGGTTTTGGCAGTGTTTCAGTTAGAGGAGGTAAAGGAGCCAGTGATCTGTTTAAAGATGCAAGGCTTCAGGAAAAGCAATTTCTCTTTCCAGCTGGCTGGAAAACTTTTACAGTCTTCTTAAAACTCAGGACTGAGCTGGGATCCAGCTGCAATTGTTAATTCCCAAGTAAATTTCATAGGAGTTTGGACCATGTTTATCTGTGTCTGATGCAGAGTTTCTGCTTTAGGCAATTTCATTCCTCTTGAAAATGGTGTTAAATAATACCTAAGTCAAAAATCCCTTCTGGTGACACCATACAAAAAAGGCTGAGATATATTCTGACATAATAGCTACTAATCACTGCTAAATATGGTACCTAAACCTCAATGTTTTTGTGAAATGAAAAAATGAGTAATGTTTACATTTGCTTCAAAAGTAGATCCAGTACTTATGTCTGCAACCAGAATCTCTTCTGATAAATTGTTTCAGTCAGAGAGCAGCCTTATGAGTGCTGAATTTGAGTCCCAAACTTCCAGGATTTCTCCCAACATTTAGCTGTTATATACTAGTTAAATAAAACTTGATATTTGTACTAGTAGTGCCTTCTAGGCATTTACAGTAATACTCTTTTCAGTTAGTATTTGGTGTCTTTTATGGTATATTGTGATTGACTTGTGGATGAGGAGTGAAATAAGTGGAAATAGAAGATTTCCTTGGGGTGATGGCTTCTCAGAAGAGATAGAAAAAACTCAGCACCTTTTAAGATAATAAGTAATTCTTTGGGAATAGAACAATTAAAATCATAAATACATTTTGATAGGTTGCTTCATTAGTGGTTCAGCTACAATAAATCTTTGGTTGGTCTCCTTGGTTTGCTCTCACTGGAAAAGTTACTGATCTGGATAGTTTCATGAAGTACTTGCCTATCACTTCAAGTCACTCACAGTCTGATTTTCAGCAATTAAATGTAGTCAAAGCCTGTCAGCAGGTAGTTGCCTTATCCCTTTTAGTCACTGCCAAAGCAAATAAAAACAGGTCAAAACTTATCCTTTTCTGGGCTTTGATTTTTTTTAAAGAAACCAAAATGTAGACACAAGATTCACTCAGAGTTATCTCTCCAGGGCTGGCTGAATTCCAGACTTCACTCAGATCACACCCTGTAATAACCCTAAAAGTAAGGGTTGTAACAAACACGGAGAGCCACCACTCCTATCTTAAGTGTGGCTGGAAATTGTGCTACCTGCCTTGTCCATTCTGAAGATTTCCCCCAAGCAAAGTCAGCAGTCCAGCTGGGATGAGACCTGTGGGACCATGCAGCAGGCAGGACTGGGGCTGTGGGGTGAGGAGAAGTGTCTTCAACGATTCTTCCTCTCTAGGGAATGTTTTAGTGGTCAGATCAGCTTGTATCTCTTAACAGGGTACACAGAAAGGGTTTGCAGTGAGTCCAACTATTGGAAAAGTTTTTCATATAAATGAAAATAGTTTACATACCTGGTTGAAGAGAAGAAATCTTTGCCCTTTATGGAGTGGCAAGATATATGAGTTTTGCTTGATTGTCATGGTTAACCTTTGGTGATGTTCACACAGAGGTTGATGCTCTCTAATTCAGGCCCTCAGAACTCTCACTTTACCTCAGGACTACTCACAAATACAAAAGCAAACACAGACCAAAGTATCCGTATGACTGAAGCAGATGGAAATGTTTGCAGGGTTTTAGCCCAATACCACTTCAAGATGATATACTGAAATAATAAAGTAAATTTCTGTAACTGTAGTCACTTCACTTGTAAAATTTCACTGTTGCAAATCCAGGTCAGGAAGACCTTGCTAATAGGAGATTGCATCTACAAAAGAAAGAAAGAAAGAAAGAAAGAAAAGAAAGAAAGGAAAGAAAGAAAGAAAGGAAAGAAAGAAAGAAAGGAAAGAAAGAAAGGAAAGAAAGGAAAGAAAGAAAGAAAGAAAGAAAAG
>VXBI01007947.1:1107027-1144039 GCA_013397375.1 Toxostoma redivivum | reverse complement strand
AAGAAAGAAAGGAAAGAAAGGAAAGGAAAGAAAGGAAAGGAAAGAAAGGAAAGGAAAGAAAGGAAAGAAAGAAGGAAAGGAAAGAAAGAAGGAAAGAAAGGAAAGAAAACATTTTTGCCATGTAACCATCTTGTATTAATTTTTAAGTTTGCTTTGGTGCAGAAACCTACTCTCAGCCAGAGCTTTGTATCTGGATATAATCACCCATCTTTGTTTCCAATTCTAAAGCAAATTTAAGAAGATAAGAGGAGAAATTAGACAAGTGCTTTCCTTCCCCCTGGAGGCTGAAGGTGACACTTCTGAGCTGTAGCTGGTCTCTTCTAAATCCTGGCCCTTGCAGCTCAAGGCTTTCAAGGAGTGAGGGTGTGTCACTGCAGCTGCTGCATCAAACAAAATCAAAGAGATTTGATTAATATAAACTTCAAAATCAGTGCCATCTTTCCTTCACAAAATACTTCAAACACAGCAAGAAATGTCATCTCCCAGATGATGGAGGTTAATCTACCTAATCTCCTTTTTTCCTTGTATCTGAATGCAAACTACTGGAATATACCCAATTACCTCTCACCAGTCAGAAAAAATTTCTCATTCCAGCAATGTCAATCAGATTTTTAGAGGAGATTTACAGTCCTTTTGTAATATCAACATGGCTTCTGAACCTGCAAAGCAAAGCAGGACAGACAAAACAGCAAACACAAACTCCCACTTGCCACTCTGTCAGAGTGGGTGTTTAAAAGATCCTGGGAGAAATTTACACTTGGATTTGAAACCTCTGTTCAATGGCAGGGTCTGGAACCAGCAGGATTTGACCAACTGTCTGTAGTGACAGTGTGACTATATTATTTCAGACAGTAAATTTTCATAACACCATGAGGATTTTAATCTTGAAATTCCTTAAATTTACAGATGAAAGGCTTTTTTCTAGTGTTGCTACTCATTGCTTACAGGAGCTTTGTGCAGTCAATGAATTTTAAGACTGAAGCACATACATATGCATACAACAACCTCAAACTTTTTTGTTCATAAAATTATACTATCTACTGTTTGAAATTACTAATACCATAGAAAGCTAAATTTTTTGCCATCGTAAGGGATTTCCAACGCCACATTGCTCAGTGAATAATACCTCTTTGTGGACTAACCATGTTTTTTGTTCCATGTTTTCTAGTGGTTTTTTTTTGTTTTTACTCTTTACCTGTTTGCCTTCTGCTCAATGTTTACAATCAGATATTCAAACTATCTGAGTATTTAGTGAAACTGTGCACATTTTTCTCAATAGTCTGAAAGTGCAGAAGTGGTAATTTTGTCCCCCAGTCCCTGCGAAGCATTAAACAACCAAACACAACAGCAGGATTCTACATGTGGTCTGCTTCATAATGAAATACAAGATTATATATTAAATGTTTGGCTTTAAGCTTGGAAAAAAGGAACAATTCAAAATCCTCTGTGAGGTTGTGTAACAATTTGAATGAAATTGAAATGAAACAAACCTTTTCCCTTTCTGCTTGTACTTGCATTGTGCCTGGAGATCAGTGCAGTAGTACACAAAATATCCATGTGTCACAGTGTAGTCATATTTTCAAATTCAGTTGACACCATTTAAAAACTCATTACAAGTTGATAGTCATACTAAGATAATGAATGAAAGTATTACCCCTTGTAGAATTAATTAACTTGATGTACATATTGAAATGAGAGGCAAATATAATCATTGAATGTTTCAGCTAGCATTATTTTAACTTCATGATTCATTCTTTTAAAAAAATTACCTTGACTATAGAAAATTTTTAATGAGTCTGACTTAAGTGGTTATTTTAGAAAAGTAAAATCCAGGCTCTCATATTTCTTAGTACTTTCCTGTATTTAAATAGCCCCTTGGAACCAGTCACGGTGAGATCGCTGCCAACTTTCCAATTGCTAGTGAATTAAACCTAAATAAAGCAACCAGTTGCCAGACAGAGCAATAGTCAGATGCTTTTGACATTAAGAAATATGTATATGAAGTTTTGGTATTGGGTTAGTCAGCTGTAGTGATTGAATGGAAATGGAATTGAAGACCTCAATGGAGTTGTTTCAACTTCAGCAGTAAGCTCCCTGCTGTCCCTGCAGGCACCTCCTGGTGAGCCATACTGGGACACAATGTCCTGGGGAACAAAAGTACAGCTACTTAAAAAAAACCTACTGAAAGAAACTTTTAACTCCTGTCCATAGTCCCAGAGTTTGAGGAAAGTCAGGTGCAGGGCTGCATTTTGGCTGAAGGGGAGAGGAGGGAAGGACAGAAATAAATTCAGTAAGGTTATACTCTCCTTCTTCAAGAAGGAAAATAGATGAGGAAGAAGACTGGGCTGGGACCAATGCTGGAGTCCCCCAGGGAAGCAGCACTGGGGGATGAGGCATGGAGCACTGGCAGCAGGGTTGGGGAGCCTGGGGAATATGCAGCTCCTGCTTCACTGGCCGTGGGAGAGCAAGGAGAGAGCTGGATGCAAAGCCAGCTCTGCTCCCTACCTCGTTTTCTCAGTCTTTTCTGTGGGATTGGGTGGTACCAAGAACGGTGTCAGTCCAGCAGTGCCTGAAATGGAAATATAAATGTTCAGAATCCATTCTGTGGCATTATTAGGTTACTTTAGGTGAATTTTCTACATCAGGATTTCCTGTATTTTGTAATGCATCCAACAGTTATATTGGCCAGTTGACAACAACCAATGAGAGCAATGAAAAATCAACTCCCATCATGGTAGAATTAACAGCAGAATGCTTTTAGATGCCATGCAAACTCATCTGCTGTTTTATGTATTTGTTTGTAATCCGGAAAGAAGAGAAACAAAAGGAGAGAGAGAGGACTTGGAAGACAAAGTTACTTATGTAGATCAACTGCTACGAAGAAGCCTGTAAGGGAAGTTGACTAAGATTTAAACCAACTAGAGAAACAAGAAAAAGATGGTAAATTAACTTCAGTGTTGGTAAATGCAAAGAACTATACCCTGGATGAAAAAATCAGAATGTTTCTGTTCCTTTGAAAGACCCTTGACTGTAAGAGCTTTATGGTGTTAGATTTCACAGAAGAGAGATTAATATTGTAATACCTTTACAGAAACACGAGTGAGCTCTCCCTTGGGAGAACAAGTACCTTCTGCTCCAAAAGGGTATTCCTGAATTAAAACACTCAGAGGTGAGCAAGACTGAATTATCCACATCTAATCACAGATATAATCTATACTGAGGACAAATTCAGTTACTTAAACATAGGTGTTGGTTTAATTTTGGATGCAGTAGGAATTCTTCCCTAGTGTACTATTGCATCCCAGAAGCATATGAATCTCATACAGGGCCTTTGATATATATTACAGCTTCATATGGTAGTCCTGGAAATGCAAAACAATTGAAATGACGCTGTGTTTAGACAGATTAATTTACTTTCCAAAGCTTTTTTTTTTTCCTTTTTTCTTTTCCCCCCCCCCGTTTCCCTTCCAAAAAATCTCACTTACGCCTAGAGAAATAGTTTCTCTCTTTGATGCACAGTTGAAGAAAATGCTTATGATGCTATTTCCTGTTCTTAATGGACAGCTGTGAAAACCAGCTTTTGGTTAATCACTGTGTAGTAACTCCTTACCCAGTGTTTGTATGGTCTGTTTGCTGGAGCCCTATTAAGAGAGTTCATGATCTTGTCCTTATGGTATGTTTGACCTGTCTGTTTCATTTGACATCCCCAGCAAACAGAACATCCTCTCAGTATAATATTGTGTCTGCCCAGCTGGCAACAGTGTAGTGACAATGAGTGTGGAAATTTATCTAGAAAATTATAGAAACAAGCAAGAAGATAATTTTTTTTGCTGTTTCTTTGTATTTTTTATTGCTAGGTGACAGTAGAACTGAGCAGATCTTTGATATAACTGCAGTAGTTCACATTCAGGAAGCCATTTTCACAACTGTGAGGGCTGGATTTTCCCTTTTATCCTTAAAAGAGAGCTTAAATTCTGATTAAATTGCTTGGGGTCACCTGCAGTGCACACGATGTCGCATTAGTAAGTAAGCATTAGTAAGTTAAATATAAGCACTGTTAGCTTTGTCTGGCCCTGCATTCAATCACTTGTCGAGGAACTGCACTGACCAACTTCTTTCTAATCCTTTGTATAGTTACAGGGAATTAATCTAATACACCTGACATCCTCTCCCTTTAATGCAGTTAGTGGTATTTTCCATATTTACCTCTGGGTTTTCATACTATTTATAGCAGAGAACTACCCAACATCCATTGGCAGTGTGACATACAGCTGACCATGCTCAATTATCTGCAGAGCAGACACCCTCACTGCAGGCATGACCCGACACAGTGCGAGGAGAATGAACACGACACAGAACTCTAATGATTTTTAAGATCTTATACATATTTCTCAAGCTTTCCGAATTTCTTTCTGAAGTAAAGTGCCTCTTTAAATTATGATCATCTTCACCTGTACAGCCTCACACCTCCTGGTGTCTGCTTCTCTTATTGTGGTCTCCTTCACCAGCTCCAGCTCAGCCATGCTCTGTGCTGATGTGCTGCCTCGCCGCCCATCCACCTTGCCCTGGTGAGGCTGGACACAGCCCATCTGCCAGCAGCAGCCTCCTCTCTCAGCATGACTTCTCTCCTTTATCACAACCCTGTGTTAGATGTTTCCAGGCCTGCTTTTCCCATTCCTGCTGGCTTTCCCAGCCCAAATTGCACGAACAGGCCTCACTGCAGGGAGCATTCCCATGCACTCTGGGAATACTGATGCTGGAGCACTCACTCCCAATACACCTGGGGAAGGACTGCTGGGATTGAGGACCCCATGGTTTCCTCAGTTATGGGCTGACTCTTGCTCTCAGTGTAACATACTCTGTTTGAAGGTCACAGGCTGGGAAGAGCCAGCAGCTCTGGCTGGATTCATCTTCTCCTTATCTGGTTGGCACAAACCCTACCACTACCCAGTGCAGATCCTACCTTCGAGACCTTGAAAAAACAAAATTTTTCTCTTATCACCCAGTGTTTATATTTTGTAGACTTGCAGGGTATGAAATTTTTCTTTGATGAAGCAGATGGCTCACTCTGTCCTCCAATTTGTTTATAATATCTTGACACCTGGTTCTTTCATTTGTATTTATGGTGAGATGCTTTTCTTCCTTGTGAGTGATCAGAATCCAGATTCCTTTTTTAAAATCTCTATTTATCCACTTTAAAACCTGACTGGGTAAGCTTTTTCTTTAATTTTCTTGCCCATTGGTGAGATTTCCCTTACAGAAAAGCTGCAATATTTTCTTACATTGTAGTGAAGCACTACAAGTGACTAGTTGGGACATGACAAAATGTGGAAGTGGTTTTGTGTACATATACATTATCTACAAGTGGTTTTTAGTGTGCTTCAATATGTCTTAGTGGTTTCCAAAACTGACCATTAATGCCTTATTTCTGTGAAGAAGCGAATCACAATATAAAAGTTTGAGCCTGCCATGTGTACCCTCATGTCTCTCATTTTAGTAGTCCAGTGACACATTTACCAGTCTAACACTGAAGTTAATTTGTTGTCAGTTTTATTATTTGTTTTCCTTTTTGTTCTTTCATTTATTGCTGTTCTTGTATTCTGTCTGCTTTCACTTTCTCTCCTCTTCTCTGCTTCCATTTCCTTTTCCCAAGCTAAATATGTTCCTAATATTTAGTTCCTGCCTTTGGCTGCTACATTAAAGCCTCAGCTGGCCCAATTTAATGTCATAGATCAAGGCCAGCTTCAGAGAAAAAACTGGAGGCTGTACAGTTACCTTTCAGTTCCCTGTAGAACCTCATCAGTCTAATTCCCTGAAGAGCAAGGTTTATAGCTTCATTTTTAAAATAAATTTTTTTCCTTCTAGTTTGTGAATGATTCCTACTGCATACATGCAGTACTCCTAAGCAATTTTTTCCAGCTCTCCTGAGTACTTTACTTGTTCTTGTGAATGAATTTCACAAACTGGTAATACATGATATTTTTCTGAGTAAAAAAGCATTTTCTTTCATCAAATCCATGTTTGTTGCTGTCACTGGTTGTCTCCTTGCAAGAAATCTGAATCTGAACAGAAAGTGCTTAAGTGCTCCTGCTAGAATTTCATGATGCTCTTCCTTCATTAACCTCCTGTGGCAGCAAGTTGTGCAGCTTAATTATAGACATTGTTTATTAGGAATGTATTTTTTGCTTTGCAGTATCTCATCATCCCATCAAATGTTCCTTTATTGTTGTATTTGATGGTGAGATCAGAAATCCCATCTTTGTGCTACTCTTCTGAACCTACATCTTTTTACATTCTCTCTTTTTCTATTTTTTATTGTCTTTGTAGGGTATTTCCAGAGAAAACTTCTTTGGAAATCTTTCCATTTCCATGTAAGAGGATCCTATCCTCTTGATCATTCCTGTTTTAGATAAAAAACCCCGAATAACTCCAAAGGCCGCATCAGTGAGAAGTATTCCTGCTGTATTTAAATAAATGAAAGGACAATTATCTTAAGTAAATATATATATGATATAGGTTATCCTCCTTCTGAATCAGAGAAATAGCAATTATAGTGTTAGAGCTATGGTATTTTGCAAATCACTGTTTCACAAAGCAGTGCAGGTGTGGCAGAAGCAGACAGCTCTGTGTGAGCTATGGATGGTCAGCTGTGGCCAGGGTATAGAACAAGTGTATGTGGCTTGGGACACATCCAGGTACAGCCCCCACAGTAACATGGCTCAGGCACAACTGCATGCACAATGCTAATGACTGGAATGTGATTATGCACTTAGTGTCTGGATAAAGTAATTAAACAATTGAGAAATGTATGATGGGCATACAATAGAAGATAATAACTAACACGTGATAGAGCATAATGGACATAATCAAATACGTGTAAGGGGAAACCAGGGTCACTATTGAGGCCAGCTCATCGTTTGGAGTGATCCAAATCTTTGGATGGATGGGATCATGCAAAATACAGCTGGGGCACCTGTCAGTGCTGTCTTCTCAGCTCCAGAAAAGAGCCTGAGAGTCCAGTGCTCAGCTGACTCCTGTGACTGTCCAGCAGGTGGTTGAGCTTAGTATTTGGAATAGATGAAATAAATGAAATGAACTGTGGGGCAGCCTGAGCCCTGGAGAGCTGACAGTCCCTGCACAGACAAATGGCCATGGTGGGACAGAGTAGCCCAAGGGATGAGCAAGGCTGTAAAGGAGCAGGCAGGTTACACATTTGATTTTACATAAGAACATGCAAGATCTGGGACGTTTGGAAAACATGTGCAGCTGTCTCAGTATATGATTTTGAAGCTTTGGGAAGGCTGGTAGTGACTCTTCATTTCTGCAGTGAAGTGCTGGTTACGTTTGTTTATTCTACAGTGACATTTGGAAACCTTCACTCCTTTATTTCTTCCTCAGGTTCTTCCATCAGACTGACTGGAGTTCAGTTTCAACACTGAATTATGCTTCACTGCAGTAAGTGCTGTCCTTATATTAACTTTTGTGGGTTGATTGAGAACAATATGACAAATGCATTTAAGGAACAATTGTGTTTCAAGGATTCCTAAAAAATGTTCTGAGGTAGAAGAAATATGTACATATAGGACAGGCTTAGCACACAGGCTAAAAGACTGTAGAAACTTAGTCCTGAGTTCTAAAATGCTCCTAAAATTGCCTCTAGCCAGTACAGTGTAAGGTATCCTGCATAAGCTATCTTTTTAATAATTTTAATGAAAAAAAGCATAAAACTATCAAGGAAGCATCTACTTTACATTTATGTTTGGGATTGATTTCTGCATCAGTATGAGAAAAGAGCTAAGTGAAAGGCATGTGATTGCACGAGTGAAATGGCAACAGCACTAATATGTTAGGTCATGAGGTTGTTCATCTAAAATCTTCAAACAGTTGGCTCAAAGCCTAAAGAGAAAGTGCAAGCTTAGGTACAGATGAGTTGTCTTGAAATCTTTGTTGCCTCTAGGACAGATTGTGTAGATAAAGGGGAGACAAAGAAAAAAAGGAAAGAAAAAAAAGGGGTTCAGTAATATTGCTCTATTTGATGGTGAAAATTTGTTATTTCACTCCTTTGGACTGAATGCATAGAGTCAGATATTCTTCACAACTCTCTAGGCTTTTTCTTTTAAGAGTTCTCTATTTTACTAGAACCATTATCAGGAAATATCAAGATTGATGATATTTTTCAGAAATACAGAATTCTTGGAATCAAATGCTTTGTGACCATCTCAGATTTTTATCTCTGAAGATTTCTGAAATAATGATTGAGAAGAAAAGCTTGTGGCTACAAGAAGCAGAAAAAGGAGTAATAAAACCTGAATGTTAACAAAAAAAACCCCTTCAAATAGTAGAATTCTACTTCAAAAATTTCCCCCTCATTGTTAGCTTGTTTTAGTAACATGTATTATATCATCTCTAATAATCTACTTTCAACTTAGTATGTTGTAATTCTGGAGCTCTACAGAGAGAGTCAAAGAGAGACACATGGAAATATTGCTCTCTAATTAATTAGGTTCACAGCATAAAACTGCATTTTTTACAAACTCAGACCTATTTAACTCTGACTTGCAAACTGATTAAAAATGTACAGAGGAGAGACATCAAGTTGATTAGAGGGCTGGAGAATCTTTCCTATACGGAAAGACTAAAACAATTGGGGTTGTTCAGCCTGGAGAAGAAAAGGCTGCAGGGAGTTGGTGAGCATTTTCTAGTACCTAAAGGGAACCTACAAGACAGCTAGAGAGGGACTTTTTACAGTGACATGTAGTGATAGGACAAGGAGAATAACTTTAGACTGAAAAGAATAAGTTTAGATGAGATATTAGGATGAAATTCTTTACTGTGAGGGTGGTGAGACATTGGGGCAGGTTGCCCAGAGAAGCGGTGATGCCCCATCCCTGAGAGTGTTCAAGACCAGGTTGGATAGAACTTTGAGTGACTTTGTG
The DNA here is from genome assembly GCA_013397375.1 of Toxostoma redivivum. Classification (NCBI taxonomy): domain Eukaryota; kingdom Metazoa; phylum Chordata; class Aves; order Passeriformes; family Mimidae; genus Toxostoma; species Toxostoma redivivum. The sequence continues at coordinate 1,135,103 of VXBI01007947.1, read as the reverse complement.
TAGTGGAAGGTGTCCTTGCCCATGGCAGGGGGTTTGGAACTGGATGATGGTCTCTTCCAGCCCAGACTATTCCACCATTCTATTGCTCAGTGATACAGTACAGCATCTGTATGAGCTTTAGAACAAAGCAGCATGGTGCCAGAGGAATGCTCCAGCAATATTTGTCCTTGTTCCTGTAATATCACGGTGGCAGGTTCGGCAGCAGCACGTCGTGCCTGCAGTGACAGTGGGGGACACTGGCAGTGGGTGACACGGACCGTGGGTGACACTGACAGACAGTGGGTGACATGGACAGTGGGTGACCCTGCCCGCGGGGCAGCGGCGCCTCTGCAGGGCTGCAGTACCCAACGCGCCCAGCAGATGGCGGTGCCGTGCAGCGCAACCCGCCGCTCTGCGCGCCCGGAGAGAAACGAACGTTCCTGTATCCCTGCCCCAGTGTCCAAGGAAAGGAGCGTTCCTGTTTCCCTGCTGCTGTCCGAGGAAAGAAAACTTTTTCTGTCTTTTCCAGCTCTGCTCACCAAGGAAATGAAGGTTTCTCTCTTTTCCCAGCAGCAGAGTTCAGATTCTCAGATGCACCTTGCAGTCTGTGACATGCCTTATTTGTGTGACAATCTACAACAGCCTGTTTGGTTTTACACACTTTTTCCCTCCTCTCCCTGAGTTACCTAAAATAATCATTCTGGTGTATGGAAACTGAAGGGAACAAGAGCCTTAAAAAAATCCCAGAGAAGCTCTGTTACACAAGCTGCCTTCTTAAGTGCTGTCTCCATCAAGCACTTCATGCTTTATTCTATTTTCCACCTACATTTACCATCGATATAATTTTTCACTTTAAAAATAATATGTTCACTACTGGATATGCAGATGGATTCCATGCTTTTACAAAGAGTAGAAAACTCTTCTCTTCAGTTATATTCAACACCAAGAAATCAGAGCCTGGGGAGGGTGGACCTTCATAGTGAACTGATATTTCACTAATAACTGATTATCTGGGTTAGTAAAACAAAAAGAGAGGAACTGGTGAAATCCTGAAGAACTATACATGGATGACTTTTCTAGTTTTTGAAACTCTATTTTAAAAAATTATCTGTCTTAGCATGAGAAATTAGTTCAGTTTTCTGTCCAATGTGGCTATTTTTTACAGCACAGCACAATTCACTGTTGTGAATCAAAAGAAGACATTAAATTGTGAAGATGATCTTGTAGGGAGGCCCTGTGTCCCTTGCATTCTGTGTGAGTCAGCTTATGTCTACTCCCTCCTCACAATGTTCATTCAAGGCATGGGAGAAGTGTCTAGGTTGCAGGAAGAGCCGTGTCTGGAGCAGCCCCACAGCTCTAAATCCTTCAGTGCACTGCAATGCCTGGGACTTGGATAACCCCTCCCTGCTCTTCCACCTCCAGCACTCCCTGCAAAAGCTTCAGAGCAAACTGCTGATAGATTACATCAGGAAAGGTTGAGGGAATTGGGACTGTTCAGCCTGGAAGCTTCTCTTGAAGCTTTGGGGTGATCTAATTGCTGCCTTTTTGTACCTAAAGGAAGCTTACAAGAAAGATGGAGAAAGACTATAGAACGACTAAGGGGCAATGGAGATTTAGGTGATTTTTTTGTTTGTTTTATACAGGAGAACCAGATACTCAACACAGAAGAGGTAGCTGAAGCTGTGCTGAAAAGAGAGTAGGTTTAGATTAGAAATCAGGAAGAAATTTTTTACTGTGAGGTGGTGAGGCACTGGACCAGGTTGCTCAGGGAAGCTGTGGCTATCCCATCCCTGGAAGTGTTCAAGGACAGGTTGAATGGGGCTCTGAGCAGCCTGGTCTAGTGGAAGGTGTCTGTGCCCAAGGCAAGGCAGTTGGAACTAGATGGTCTTTAAGGTCGTTTCCAACCCAGGCCATTCAATGTTTCCATTATTCTATTACTAACATCAGGATTAGAGCATTTTAAAGGAAAGCTTTCTTCCTGACCTCTACTTCTACTTGGTATTGGGTGGAAAAAAATATTTATTTCACTTAAAAGGGAATAAATATCATAGCTAAATATATCTGTGAATGAACACCAAATCTTTTAACTTTAATGCTTGTGCAGTTTCTCTCTCCCAATAGCTGGAGTCGTGAATTAGTCATACTTGCTTCAAGCAGTCATCAAGAGTGCTTTTGACAGTAGAGACAGTGGCATAAAAAGGCTTGCACAGGCTCTCAGTGCCATGCACCATATTTCCCGAAGGACTGGGACAGCCACAGCTACAAAAGAATGATCTGCAGTATCACTGACCAGTGCCCAATGAGCAGCCTTCTGTTATTCACAAAAAATATCTGCACATTAGTCTCTCTATCATTTTAATCACCTCTCTGATTAAATCTCTTTTTAAAATGCACATATAATTCCCTCCACATCATTCTGCTGGAAACCAAATAGCTTATGAACCTCTCAAAGCTGCAGTCTGTGAATTTCCCTGAGCTGGCCCAGCATTGACAGGAAAACATCACCAGAGAATATTTCTGCATGTTGTGATCTGTCCCAGTGATTCCAAGAGCCAAATATTCAGTTGCATGTTTCCTATGGGTAACTTACCATCATCCCATCTTAAATAAGAAGTAAATGTGGATAGTTTGGAACACATTTGTAATACCATTTGTTGCTGAAAGGGCAAAATAGAGAAGTAGGTAAGTGTTCAACAAAATTACATTTTATCAGATTTTGTAATCTTAATCAGCTAACGTTGACTTTGATCAGACTCAGCCACTGACTGTCCTTTTGTTCTCTTCCAAAACTTACTGGATGTTCTGCTTTAAAGACCACTGCTGTGATCTGAGGAGTAGTAGGTCATGGCTGCCTGAAGGTGCTGCTTGATCAAAGTCAGGAGACTCCAGCTGACCTTTCTGCTCTGCCCCTGAACCTGGACAAGCACATTCACTGGCTTCCACACAAACTCTGGCCTTGGTTTCTTTCCTTCAAAAGGCTCACTGTTTATAATGCAATGCAGTGTTGTAACAAGGTACAGTATAGCCTGAAATGTATTTGAATATAAAGACATATGCCCTGGGCTAGTAGGAGCTATGAATGTTTCTATTTGCTTTTGAATGACTACAATTTGTTTTAATGCATTATTTTAGAAATACTACATATAAGATGTGCACACACAGTTCTTTATGTTTACAGCAGAAAAGATATTGTGGTATTTGCTGTAGAGAAGTAGCTGAGATATTCTGTAAAAGTACAGTATTGTAACTTTTGTACTTATTTGAAATAAAACATATTTTCTGCTTCAGTATAAAAAGCTTTTCATGTTCAAAACATTTAATTCTGATTTGAATTTGAGTTGCCACTTTCCCCAGCTATTTATCCTGATCCTCATGAGCTGTCAGGGATGAATCACTTTGCCAAGAAGCCATCCTCCTGGAGGATATAAGCAAGGTTTTCCTCTGAGCCAAGAGCTCCAGGGTGCACAGGAATGAAGCAGGCTCTGTTTTCCCTTTGCAGACTCACAATGCTCCTGGATGCCACTGACCCAGTGAGAAAAAGTCATGAACTTGATCCAGAATCCTGAGACACCTGGCCAGCCCCTTCAGCCTTTTCACTGGGGCGCTTTAAGCTAAAGAAATCGTTGATAGTAATATTTATCCCTTGCAGACATTTTCCTGGGGCAGTCTCTCTCATACTTCTGCTCATTTGATTAGTTTCCATAGTGACACTTATTTGTAGAGTTTAGAGTTGCTCATAGCAGGTTTCTGCAAATGCCAGCCACATGCATGCCATGTTAATAAGACAAAGTCAGTCCTATTTCTTTCCCTTTGGGCTCTGATTTTGCTTTGCAGTTAGGACCATCCTTGGGGAGGGGGGAAAAAAAGAAGGGTGGTTAGGGGCTGCTTTGGACACAGGATCCAGGGCCTGTTAGTTTATTATTCTGGTGTTTTCATCTTTTTGACTGGACTTGTTCTGTCTGAATTGCAATAGCAGCCTCTGAAGGACTGTCTGTCTGTGTGAGCTATTGTGTAAGCTGGGGAAACCTTCCATTACAGCAAGGCCTCTAGACTGCTCCTTTATTTAAAATGCAGAATTACGTGAAAAAGCAATTCACTTGAGTGCCTTTTATCCCAGGCTGAAGTAAGACTTTGCTGTTCTTGTAGGGGAGTTGCTACTATTCTAAAAATAGAAGAAGGCTAAAATCAGACACAAATTCATGTACACACACACATAGACACATCTTACCAGTGTGCCTGTCTGTGGAAAGGATAAACAAACATCTGCAATAAGGGAATGAAAGGAGATTTACACACTGACAATTGACAAGCAATTTCAGGGGCATGGTTACATAAAAACGTGCTGATTCTCTGGAGCAATCACAACAAATTCATAGCAGAACAGAGGAGAGCTAGGAAGAAAAGTAGTTACTGTTTATGAGCCATGGATAGGTATCCCCATCAGACAGGCATCCTCAAAGGACAAATTCCAGAATTCAGATCATTGCACATATTTTTTCTCTAATTCTGGGGAAGAATAAGAAATAGACTAGATTTGACAAGCATTTTGTCACACTGAGTATTAGTTCTCTTAGGTTTCTTGCAAAGACTGTGAGGCCTCTCAGGTTAGTTTCACACATTTCTTTTTGCAAGACACTGGAAGATTGTCTGACCCATGGATATTTATGCACAAAATAAGGCTGCAGGAGTTCACAATAGCATATGGGTAAAGAAAAAAAACCCCAAACCACTCCTGGGGGACCAGAGGAATTATTCTGCTCTTGCACAATGAAGAAAACAAAGAACTCTCTGAAGGCACAGAAATTAACCTGGGGTAAATGTGAGTCCTGCTGGACTCTGGAGTTCACAGCAATATTGAATGTTCTGCTGAGGTGGAGCAAGAGGAAACCAGACGTGTGCTGAAAGGACTCTCCTGCCCTACACAAGGGAAAGTGCCAACTTCCATAGCACATCCCACAGCAGCCTTTAACTCTCAGAATGTAAAAGAGTATTTATACATTTTATTCAGATAAATCAATAAAATAATACTACAAATTAATTGTTAAAACTGGTTGAGTATTTAATAAAAAATGAAAATAAGAGACAAAACCCATTTTCATCAGGAGAATTTTAAGGTAAAAAGTTATAACTGTAGAATGAGAGCTAAAATTTTAAAGACTAGTTTTCTCCCTCTCCAGTCTTTAAAAAAAAAAAAAATTTAGTGGAGGAAAAGAAGAAATTAGGTTTATAAAAGTAAACCTTCTTGATATCACATCAGTATGTGACAATTTGTAACAGCTAGGCAACCATGCCCTGTAGCAGTTCCAGCATCAGAAAGGAGCCATCAGATTCTGAATTCTGTGTGATGCAGTCAGCCTTCAGGAATACTGCAAAAAGAATGAGAAAAGGTCCTCAAAATCATCCCATGCTACTCATTAGGATTAATAGGATTTACTGGGGAAAATCTTCAACTCTGTCTCAGTTAGCCAGATGGTGGCTGCAGGTGAAATCTTTCCAAGAAATCAAATTAAATCTCCTCTGAATATGATTACTGGTCTAAGAAGAGCTCTCTATTTAAAAAAATATTTATGAAATATTTTGATTCGTAGAAGCCCTTAGAAGTTTGAGAGGGAGAAAGTCCTGTGACTAGAGAAGTGCATTGTCTTTGCCCTATGAATTTCCATTTAGATTTGATTGAGAGATTAAGCCTGACAGGAAGGAAATGATGAATTTTTTTTTAGTTGCATAGTGAACAAAATAATGGCAGCGTGTCAAAAACAATAGGTTAAGATGGAAGATCTTGTTTAGGACTGAATCTGTGCAAGCATGAAGCAAGGAGGCACTGGGAAGAGCAGATGGTCTCTCTGGAAGCAGGCAGGGAGAGCATGGCCAAGCTCCTTGGACTCATCCAGCCTCCAGATCAGGTGTGTGCTTCCAGGGTGAGTGGCAGGGGCTGTGCTGGGCTAGTGGTTGCTGCGTGGCAGCTTTGGCAGACAGTCAGTGTGCTGTAGAGCAGAACACTGGTTTGCAATTCAGGAGGTATTCACTTGAAATCCCATCTCTAAATTAGGTTGTATCTACAGACATTCAGCTCATTTTACCCATTTGTGCCATCAAATCAGTAATGTTCTTCTCCTATGATGGAGATGATACATTTGTGAGGCACAAAGAAATGTGAGTAGTGTAAGAAAGGCCTTGAGGAAACAAGTAACTCTGTTTTAATTGCTGGCACTGAGTGGATCACTGAAAAGAAATATGCTCTACTAATTAAAAGATAAAGGATAAAAATATCAAATGCCTTCCTCATTATATGAGCATCAGTCAGAGAGATGAGTGGAGGCAGGGAAGAGTAATGATACATAGATGTAGGCTGACAGTGACTATAACTGTAAGTTTTGAATCTGTTCCTGTTTACCTTGGTTTCCCAAGGAAGTGAGACTTGTGGAAGTGCACTGTCAGTCTGTCCATCCATCAATATTTCCCTCCAGTAACTTCTGAACTTGGCTGAATTCCATGAGTTCTGACAGGAAATCTGTCAAGACAAAGCCCAGAGTCTTTCTGACTGCCCTGGATTTAGCAAGGACTGCAGTGGGAACTCGAGAGCTCCTTTCTCAGTGTAGCTCATCAGCACAGGCACTGTCTGGCCTGTGGATGTGGATATGTCAGACACTGTGTGTGCTGACTCTTTGTGAACAGGAACTTTACAGACATGAGAAAAGTACGAAAGTAATGGGCCTGAGGCTTTACCAAGTCTGAAGGAGAACTGGAAGCACTGCAGAGAGGTCACAGCTATTTTGGTGGGATCTGCTGAGGCAGGACACACATCTCTGGGAGACCAGACATCACTAACTCTTGGCTGTTCATTGATTTCCAATCAGGAGGTGCATCTATATAAAGAATACAGATTTAGGAGAAGATTTTATTATAATCCAAAACTGAAAAGACAACATTATTATTTTTCAAGGTATTTTGGCATTTGTATCTATTGACTCGTGGCTATTGACTGATTCATGGCTGTTGACAAATTCAATGGGCTGAGCCTGCATTTACTCTACTGCAGTGAAGAAATGATTTAAACTCCTCAAGCCTGTAGTGCTCAAAATCTTGTTCTTTTATGAAACGTTTAAAAATTGAAAATCTGTTTTTGTATATGGATGTCTGAAAATATTCCTTTCTGAGAATGATCTCATAGAGATTGAAGACACATTAAGGGTTCCTAATGCCTTCAGAGACAGGTATAGAGCGAAATATACTAAACATAATAAGATATCTGACAGAAACTAAAAAGTTAAATTGCCAGTTTGGTGTAGAACTCCCATGGCTGCAGAAGATATCACTGCTTTAGTAATCTTGGCAGTAGCAAATCTCCAGGAGTGGCAGACCAGCCTCAGCTAATGGCGGTACAGGTTAAGACTTGGTTAGGGCTGCTGGTGACAAAGGTATTTTCTCCCTTTTCTATTTTTTAAGAAAAATGATAATGGACAAACAGAAACTCACACAATAATTTTGACAGCATTCACATATTGTGTGCCACTGATCCTACAAACATCCCTTAAAATCAGTCTGCTACCTGATTTTTTAAAAATATAAATTGAATTCTGCACTGACACTTGCAAACAAGTCAGAACTCTTATCTTCACAGGTCACTTATTGTAAGACATGGTCTGGAAACCCATCACAGAAACCACTATTTATTGGGCATTCTGTAAATACTTCATGTTTGTAAAGTAGTTACTGGCTTAACATTTGGGTTTTTTTGTAACATAATTGTTTCAGATAACGTATTTGTCTTTGAATTATCACTTTGTTTCCCTTGAGAGAAATCAGACACTGCAAAAATGGACAATTACTTATCTTTCCTATGTTAAGGCCACAGACACACTTATCACAAGATGAATCAATATCCAAAACTGTAGAGTTGGTTCTCACAAAATTTAATTTCACATTTCATAACAGGTCCAGAAATATCCAGGAGGTTATAGAAAGTTCTGTCTTTGAGGTCTGTCTTGTCTCGTACCATCTACACAATACCAGATGACTAATTTCTTGTAGGTCCTGGTTGTTTCTTAACTGCTCCTTGTGTTATAATAATTTATAATATCCTATGATGAAGGTCATCATCTTCTTTAGTAATTAAGTAGGAATTTACTCCATCTCTGTGACCTGGATAAAAAAACGCATTCTAATGCATTTTGGCACTCAAAATGACATTTTGAAAGCAGGGTAAGCTGAAGAGTGTGTTAAAACCAAACTCAGTGTTTGGCACCATGCCATTTATCCATGCTGCTGGGGAGAGATATTGAAGGCATGCTACAGACCTGAGATAGGTCCCAAAAAGTGCCCATCACATGGGTTCAGACCTCCAAGCCTCCTACCTCCATCACCCCCAGCTTCTTTATGACTCTCAGAGCAGCAAACAGACCACACTGCCTCTTTGCTGAGCCTGAGCTCATCAGCTGATACTGTGCCTAAAGATTTAAGTGCAGTGTACCTGCCAGTGCCATGCAGGGATGTAAGAGCTGCCTCTGAACCAAGCTGCTGGGGTAGCAAAAGGAGCTGTACTCAATCATCCCCTCAGAGCTCTGCCTTTCCCCTCTGGATGAGCTGGTCCAGGTAAAGCTGCTCTGTGCTGTGATGGGGACAAGGTTAGTCCTGCACTGCCCTGCTCTATCCTGCACCCCTGCTCAGTCTGGGAAGCTTCTTCCCTGCATCCTAAAAATCAAGCACCCATTCTAAAAATGGTTTCTGTGTATGCCTTCGAGATCTTTAGTTCTCATGCCATGATTGACAGTGCTGGACCTTTATTTTAAAATCTGCAATAAAGTTTCATTGTAACACTGTGTAACATTTAAGAATTTTAGTTTAGTTTAATAATTTTCTTCTGTGTGGAACTCATAGTAATTCTCCAGGCTGTTTTTACCCTCCAAAGAAAAAGAAGCATCAACATTTAAAATATTTATTTTCCTCCTCCAAAAACTTAAATTACACTTCCAGTTGTAAAACCTCCAAATCTAGATTAAGTTTTGTCCTTGGCCATTTAAATTGTGCAAACATTTTATTCGAGGGAAAAAGCTGTTAACTACTTTTGGCTTATCTAGCAATTAACAAATCTGTAGTAAATCAGCCAGAGTTACAAAATCAAGCTCTGAGGCTTAGAAGGCTATTGAAATACCAAAAGGAAACCCATTAAAAAATGCTTGTAAGTGGAAAACTTTTTTATAAAGCACAGTAAGTTTGGAATATTTTTTCCCTGATTCTTCCTGAATGAAGTGATTTCTTCCATAGTAAACTGTTTCAGAAAAAAGAATGATACTGATGGATACTGTACTCACGTAATATTCATGCTAATATTCACCTGGGCTTTATCACTCTTTGCAGTGTTGATGCCTACAAATGCAGGCATAGATGATAAAACCTGATATCTGACTAAAAAGCTGGTCAGGATTGACTGAAGTTGTTGATGACTCTAGATTTCATAACAATTAGAGAAAGGATTAAGGGATTAATATGTGCTAATCTTGTTATCTATGAGGTCCTGAAGCTGAAAATTTTATATTGAAGCTAGACTAGGATAATGTATGAGGTTGAACTTACACTTTGTAATAAACTCTGGGTAATGGCAGCATAACACTTAATTTTGTCACCTTCATTTTTATGATTAATTACAAATCCTTCAAAGAAAAGAATATGCCATGCAGTGTATAACCCAAGGCATGGACTTCTAGATCCTTGTGCTGTGCAGTATGTCCCCTGCAATTACTGTCTGCCTGCAAGGACAGCCTGGCTTAGAATCCAAAAACGTAAATTGTGGAAAAGAAGCAGATTCTGTGGAAATTTGAAGACCTAGAATGAAAGCCTGAAGTAAGTTTAGAATAAGAAAGACATTTATGCAATTCCTATAGTTATTATCACTAAGAATTCTTGTAGAATTCTTAGTATTCCAAAGTCATGAATCAGAACATGAGCTGGAAATACAAAAATTGTTGATTTTTACTTTCTGTTTTTGATATCTACATAACACAAATATTCAGTGTAGCAGACTAGAAATTAACTAAAAAATTAAAATTCAATCAAATTGAAATTATTGCAGTCTTGCCATCTCTGGATTGGAGTTTTAATAAGGAAGACGCTAGGATGCCACTTCAAAAGATGTTTTCTTGCTAAGAAATAAAAGCATTACCTTTAATTTCAACTATATTACTGGTATTTCCCAGCTGTGGACTATCTATAAACAGTTATCTTGTGTTTCAGAGGTGCTGTCCTTTCTTATAAATTTGATCTCTATAATCCTGTGAGTGAAAAATGAACTGTTGTGACCCAACCAAGTGCCCAGTGACAGGAGGTGGCATAGGCAGTGTTGCCAGTCCCTTTGTGACAGCGTCCTGCTGGCTTCCTACATCAGACAGGAAGGCGACTCCACTGAGATGAGGGCAGGGACAGGAGGCACTTCAGGAGTCCTAAAGAATGAAGAATACAGTCCTCTGGATGCAGTGGTGGCCAACACTGGCTTCCCCTCGTGTCCCAGTTTTGGGTAGGATGTGTGGGAGGAATATGGAAGCAGGGCTGCTGATTTGGAATTGGATCACCACTTTCTGCTATATTGTGCTTCTCTGTACGAACACCTGCTTTAAATTCTAAAGGGACATTTAGTCCTTAGCATTTTTAAAGTGTGCCACACAGTGATTTGCTTGCTTCAGCGAGACTTCACTCACAGCTATTTTGCACAGTCAGAGCAATTTAGAGTAACACTGATGAAAAAAAGAAATCTCTTGGGGGATGGGGGTGCATGCTTTTTTTCCTCATTAGATGCATTATTGATTATGGCAGAGGCTATTCAATTTTGGAATAAATCTTTAAAATTCCTAATCTCATTTTCTATTGATTCAGTTTAAAATTGGTTCCTTTTATAAGTAGATTTCAAGGAAATGTCTTCCTGTTCCTTTCTGGATTTTTATATCATTAGGATTTTCTTCTGCCGGTGACGGTAATGTTACCAACATGTGCAAGTGAAAAATGGATCCTGTATCCCAGCATGTTTGTATAGTGGCTGACCTGGACACCAGGTGCCCACCAAGCTCCTCTATCATTGCCCTTCCCAGTGGGATATGGGAGAGGAAAACGAGATGGAAAACAACTAGTGGGTTGAGATAAGGCAGTGTACTAGTGCAAGAACAAAGCAAAAGTTTGTGTTCACATAAGCAAAGGAGAAAAAATACCTTAATCTCTATTTCCCATTGGCAGCTCAGCCACTTGCTGGGAAACAGGGTTTCAGCACTCATAGCAGTTGCTGCAGAAGGCAAACATCGTAAAAAGTGAATGCCCCCCACAACAACCAAAATAACATAATCACAACACAAACCAAAAAATGGACGATTTATCCAAAATCCACCCCTTGAGCAATCATTACAATTACAACAAAGATTACCCCTGATTATTCTACTCTCTAACATTGTTCAGGGCTTGTTTTGCCCATTACCTCTCCCAAATACTACCTTTATTTCAAAATAAAAAAAATTTTTAGTGTGGGTTGATGTTGGTTGGATTCCAGGCACCCATCAAAGCCTCTCTATCGCTCCCCTCCACAACTGGACTGGTGACAGAAAAATGCAATGAAGGGTTAATGAGTTAAGGACTGGGTGAAAACACTCACCAAATACCATCATGGGGAAAACAGGCTAAAATTAGAGATATTTGACTTTTTTGCCAACAAAATCAGAGCAGGTTAAGGAGAAATAAAATAGAATCTTAGAAACAATTTCTTCCTACTCTTAGAAACACTCCTTCCAGCACTGTAGGGAGACAGAGAATGGAGGTTATGGTCAGTTCATCAGTTCATTGTTTCTCCCACTGCTCAGAGAGGAGCCCTTCCTCTGCTCTGCCCTTGGGTCCCTCCATGGCAGACAGCTCCCCGTGAACTTCTCAAGCCTGAGTCCATCCCACAGGCAATAGTTCTCTGCAAACTTCTCCAACATGAGCCCATTCCATGGGCAAGAGTCCTCCCCAAACTGCTGCTGTGTGGGTCACTCCTTCATGGGCGCAATTCTTCAGGGACAGGATGGTCCAGTGTGGGCTCCTCTCTCCATGGACGTCCCATGGGATGGATTACAGCCTCCTCTCATGGGATCACAGCCATCCATGCTATGGCATGGGCTCTTCCATGGGCTGCAGGTACATCTCTGCACCCACATTTACCTCTGTGTACTGCAGGGGCACAGCAGCTTCACCATGGTGTCACCATGGTGTCACCATGGGCTGCAGAGGAATCCCAGCTCTGGTGCCTGGAGCACCTCCTGCCCCTCCTTCTTCACTGACGTGGGTGTCTGTAGAGTTGTTCCTCTCACCTATTCTCAACCTGCTCTTGTCTGGCTGCAATTTCATCTGTGCAATAACTTCTTTTTCTTCTTCCTAAATATGGTATCACAGAGCCATTACCACCATTTCTAATTGTCCCAGCCTTGACCAGTGGCACATTGTCTTTGGAGATGACAGAGGCTGGCTTTGTCAGACATGGAGGAAGCTCCCAGCAGCTTCTCACAGAAGCCACCCCAGTAGCCCCCCCTGCTACCAAAGCTTGGTAATGCAAACCCAACACAGGATGAAAAAAATGCATATGCTTGTTTGAATGTGATTTTTAAGTACACTCATTTGTAAATGTTATAACCCACTGACAAATTTAACTGGGATGCTAAATGGTGAGTGACCTCAACAGATGAAAGAAGCTCATACTGTGGGAGCAGAGGGAAACTCTCTCCACAAAATTATGAAACAACTCTGTGGAAAGACTACTGAACAATTTCTGCAGATTACCATGCACAGAAGGTTTTCTATGTCTTGGGGAGGATTCCCTAGCCCTGAATGCCTCCTGCCTGCTGCTGGGACAGACCTGCATCTCCAGTGATGAACTGCACATCCCCAAGATCCAGAGGACTAGATATTTCATCTGAAGCCTAAAAGGCTTACAAAATCTCCTGCTTTTGCCTTCAAATAAAATATTGGAATTTTGGATTCTTGGAAACTCCAGTTTAAAAAATAAACTCACTTGGAATCAGTTATTAGAATTAGGTAGTGGGCTGTGCTGGATCAATGGGTCTTTCAGCAGATCAGATCTGAAGCAACAAAGAAATGTTTCCAAAAGGACTTAAATGAATTTACTGGAATTTTCTCCAGATTCTTTTAAAGACTTCTACATGCAGTGTCTCAGACATGTGCCAGTGAATCATTAAAACAAGGAGAAACTCATGCTTAAAAGAATGTGCTCCAGTTATGCAGTTTGCAGGATCTGGGTCAGCTTTTCACTTCTGCAGTACAGAGCAGTGCTTCATCCACCCTGGAATATCTGAAAACAGGCATCAGTGACAAAACAAGACATACTTATTGTGTAGTGAGCTACATAATAAGTTACTTTTCTTTGCTGTTCAGGTTCTTCACAGCCTGCTCCTACTCTACTGTTTCTACTAGACTGCATATGAGCCCCTGAGGCAATTTACTGCCCTTGTGGGCCACTTGCTTTTCAAACAAAGTTCCTTTGTTCTTTCTTTCTTGCTGGAAGGAAGCTCACCTAGATATTCTTAAGGTCAGCTGTTCTTTTCAAAACATTTCTTTCCAGTAATGTCTAAGAACTTCAGTCTGATGGTGTGTGTGTATAAATTATTACAGTTACCAACATCTTCTCATTGTTTTTAAAATTTCTTTCATGCCTTTATCTACCTCTTGTTTGTTGCCTTATATTGCCAAGTACCTTTGAAATCAAATGTTTTTTGATTTCTTTACTTGTTTGGAAATTCGTAAAACAGAATCTAGAATACTAAATTGCAGTCACAATCACAAATGTAAACATTATCCCCTTGCAATGTGCTGCATTTTGTGATTGTTAATTTTCTGAATGTTGGACTGAAGACCAGCTCAGAATTAAGCCACAGTGTTTTGCTAACTTTCTTAGTCCTTATTTTAATCATAATTCTCAAGATTCTTCATGTCTTAAAAAAAGTGTGCAGGCTGTCTGCAGCAGACATCTAGATCTTTGCTCAAAGGCAGAGAAATCCTCTTAGACCTAATTCTTCTTTAAAAAGAGGAACTAATGAGCAATCCTTCTGGATTTAATATACATGACTCTACCCCTGCTGAGAGATAGGTTCCCTAACTACAGCTTTCCAGAGCAAATAACTAGAATCATAGAAGATCCTGAGTTGGAAGGAATCCACAGGGATGATCGAAGTCCATCTCCTGGCCCTGCACGGGAGAGCCCCAAGAGTCACACCCTGTGCCTGAGAGCATTGTCCAAATGCTTCTTGAACTCTGTCAGGCTTGGTGCTGTGACCACTGCCCTGGGCAGCTGTTCCAGTGCCCAACCACTCTTTGGGTAAAGACCCTTTGTCTAATATCCACCCTAACCCTCCCCTGACACTACCTCAGGCCATTCCCTCAGCCCTGTCACTGTCACCACAGAGAAGAGATCAGTGCCTGACCCTCCTCTTCCCCTCATGAGGAAGTTGAAGATTGCCACGAGGTCTCCCCTCAGTCTCCTCCAGGCTGAACAGACCAAGTGACCTCAGCCATGCCTGGTATGGCTCCCCTGTGCCTGCCAAGGCTGTACTTCTGTGTTTCCATGGTTTTCACATTGGCATTCATGTTTGTCTTCAAGTCATCTGGATTCTGGGATTCCTCAGCCAAACTGAGAGGTTCATGCAGAGGATTTTCTATGGTCCTGCCATTTCTGGGGCAGAACTGGGATCTCTCCAGAATCTCCATTTGAAGCAGGTGATCCAGCCTGCCCAAGCACCTGGGTACAGCCATGAGCCCTGAACGTCTGTGATCAGCATAGAGCAAACCTTTGAGCCACTGAGCTCAAGTACAGACTTTTCTTGTGCTGTTTGTATTTATGATTGCTCTGCACAATTTATAAGACCAGAGTAAGATATACTTTTAGCTTTTAGTCTGGGAATAAGATTTTTTTTAATAAGCCTTCTGTGCTGGTTATACCTGTGGGAGGACAGAAAATTAAAAATCAGAAATTTAAAATATGGTGTATCACTTGCTGTGGTAGTGTTTATGTCCAGTACAGTATCTTATCAAGCCTTGATGAATATCCCTGCCTCTCCACATGTTGACTAATGAGAAAGCTTTACTCAACTTTTGAGAGCACATGTTGCTGATTTGTTAGGACTGGGCAGGATTTACACATTGTAGCACTGCCTGGGTGTCTGTAATTATATGGTTTTTGAAGAAGCATTAGCAGTGACATTCTGAAAGCCTGCAGCTGCTACCAAAAACGAAGCATTTGCATTACTTCCAGTCCAGTACTCTGAAACTAGAACTAACCCTCTCAATCCCACTCCTTGCTGAGCACACATGCAACTCCCAGTGAAAGGATGTGCTGTCGTGTTCAGGGGCAAAAGGCACCTGAAATGGGTGATCTCAGCCCTTGTGTTGAGGCACTGCATCTGTGTTGGCTCACTGAAAAGAGATCCTAACAGTCAGGAGAGGAAAGGAAACACAAGCATGCACATTTACGTGTGACTGCTGCAGCACAGCAGTTCAGCTTCCCTTTGGCCGTGTGAGTGTTCGGGAGGAGCTGCAGGGCTGTTCAGCACCGTGGGAGCCACCAGTGTTACCGTGGGGTAGGTGAAAAGGAGTCAGTGACAGGGGCTAAGGTCTTTTCAGCCTTGTGCTTGTATTTCTTTCTTCAGAAAATGTACAATAGCACGAATTACTTACATGGAGATTCAGCATGGGCACTATTATGTAAGCATGGGCTGTCATCCCTCTAACCTAAATTTCACTTACAGAGAAAATACAGAAGGATTGCAGATACATATGAACAAAATCACCCAAGTGTCTTCAGTCATCTAAGCACTACCAGGTTCTTGTCAGCTTTCTAAGACTCTTGATTTCATCTTCCTTTCCATTCTTTGGCTATTCTTTGGCTGTTCTCCTGTCCTGTTTGCTGAGGGGGAGCTACTCAGAACAGACCTTATTCTGTTACAGCTTCCTACGCCTTTTTCATCATCCTTAAAACTTCCCCTAAGGATTACTGAGATTTTATGAATTTTTGAAATTTACTATCAACTTGACATACAGACTCAAAAATGTGATCTTGCAGCTTAACCACCCCTTGTAGTCAGCTTCAACTGACTGTGAAGAAAGACAGTCCTCTTCAGTTGTAAGAGTTGATAATTCTGCAACACGGCTTCTGTGCAGTCTGTGACAGTTCCTCTAAGCAAATGGCTGATTCAGCCCATGTGGAAGCATTCAGTATTACAAAGCTTTTATAAAAACAATAATATTTTTTGGCTTATAGATAGATAGATTTCCTGCTGTCAAAAAATACTAAGAAAAGGACAGTAATTTTCTTACAAATTTATTCAGGAGATAATGATTTTTAAAAATTATTTAAAGACAGATTCTATGAGGCAGAAATTTAAAGCTCATTATTTTTTCAAAGACTTCCAATAAGTATGAGAGACCATGACAGTGGAAGCTGATAAATCACTCTCTGAGTCAGTCTTTGAGCAGTCAGTCCAACATTCTATTTGGAGCATGTTCCATGGCCATTTTGCATCCCAGAAAAAATATATTAGCTAGGTTGCAAATAATAGGCTGATCAATTCAAATTATTGCCATAAAAATTGGTTCTGCATCCACTATAACTTTTTTTTTTTTTGTGAAAAAACCCTTTCCCAGATTTTGTATCATTACTTTCTTAGAACAAACCTAGTTCAATAAAAGGACAAGATCAGCAATTTTTTTCACTCTTTCCATAATTTATCTACACTGGTCTGTAGTGTTTACTGCATTTTAGATGGAAGCATTTCCATATTATATAAATTATCCCAATTTCTGCAGACTGATGAAG
This sequence comes from Toxostoma redivivum, assembly GCA_013397375.1. Lineage (NCBI taxonomy): Eukaryota > Metazoa > Chordata > Aves > Passeriformes > Mimidae > Toxostoma > Toxostoma redivivum. The sequence continues at coordinate 1,118,293 of VXBI01007947.1, read as the reverse complement.
TGAGTTCTTTTATCCACGACACAAAAGAAAAGAAGAAAAATTTCCTCCCTTGCTTTCACTTGATTTTCACCAATGTTTTAATTTATTAAGGACAAGAGCTTTATATATCACAGTAAAATCAAACTATGAGTGAAATCGAATGGCTACACATTTTCTGATAAGCAAATCTTTAGTGTACTTAAATCTATGTGTCTTTCCCAGTTTATTCAGGACTTCTTATGCAGAAAGCACTCACTGTTTTAGGAGGAGGCAAATAAATTCATTCAAGCTCCATTATGGACATTCAATGCAGAGTAATACTATTATAACAATTTCTCCTTATTTAGAGGGGATACTCAATTAATGTTCTCTTGTACCACATTTCCTTTGGGTAAGTGCTTTCTGTTAAAAAGCAATCAAAAATATTAACCAACCTTGAGATGTTAAGTAGCAGTGTTCCAATCTCTCACTAAAATGGCAATGTTGGGCAGTAGCAAACCTGCAATTTTCAAAGCTGGATGGTGCATAGAGCAAAGTAATGTGAAATCCTAAATTATGAGTAGTCATTCATTACCTTCAGTGAACCTTGGAAGCTGCTGGAGTACTGCAAACATGAATCATTATAGTTATAATGTAAAAAATAACATTTAAAATATTTTTCCCTCTGAATAAAATATTTTTATCTTTTCCAGGAAGACATAAATTTTAAAAGTCTCTTTTCACTTACTAAAGTTTCCAGAAATGTAAACATACCTTTAGAATCACCTAAGTAACTTTGCCACTTCATCCTCACAACTAAAAAAACCCCAACAAAAAAAGGAATAGTAATAATAATAATAATAAAGAAAAAAAGCCAGCAGCCTGCTAGTCCTCTCTTCAAACAACTGATATCTTCACTGCTTCAGTGACTTGGAAAATTGTGAAGCTATCTAGCTGAACCTCTACATGTCTTGTTTACAGACCAGTTGCATTTAGGCTCTTCTAGTATTTAGATTGAATTTCACTTGCCCTTTGTATATAGTAGAGCCAAATACTGATGTAATAATATGTAATAAGGTAAAGACTTTTAAAGAGAAGACAGTATTGTAGCAATTCATTAAATAAGGGATATTCACATTCTTCATTCCAATGTAGACTATTTTTTCTTGAGAAATCCCTTTTCCCAATATCAGAATTGCTCATCATTAAAGGTAAGTTTTGCAAGGCAGGATCCTGCTTCAGCCCAGTTTTCCTTTCCAGTGTCCTCAGACTCTTGTTCTGCTCTGGGATGGCCCAGGCCCACCTTGGCTCACTTCCAGCAGAGAAGCATGAGAAATTCCAAGGAAAATCCCTCCCATGGAAAGCTGGCATAGTTAATAAGGAGCCACCTAATCAAAGCACAGGACTGAAATGTAATTCAAAAGATTGACCAGCCCCAAGTTCTTGTCTCAAGGCAGGATCAGTACTATCTGTATTTTTCTTGACAGTTTTAAAACAATGTAGGTTGGAAGGGACCCCTCTCAGACTCTCACCTGAGGTGTGCTGACTTTAGCAGTGGCTAAAAGTTTGTAATGCCTGGCAAAGACAGTGACGGTTTATGCCAGGGTGTTACTGTCCCCACTTGTACACATTCTTCTTAACAACTAACCTAATTAATTAATAAAACCATAACAAATTTATGACCTTTCCGAACAGGATCCAAGAAATCACTGTTGACAGGAGAGGGAAAAAAAATTCTGTTTTTTGTGCAATAAGAACAGCCAGTTCCACACAATGCAGTCCAAAGCTTGCCAGGTTTAGACATTTCTTAATCTGCTGTGCTCATGAGGCCTATATATCAGTGACGATTTCATCATAATTAGTTCTCATTATTTTGTAACAAATATGTTTTAGCTTCATACATATTTATATATTGGAACTTTCTGTTATTCTCAATTAACATTATAGATGTATATTTTAGCTCTGTAGATTACCTTTGGTTATTATTATCATTTTTGGGATTAAGTTGCCCAAAGTAAATGTGTGGCTTGTATTTCAGGCTGTTTGATAGGCTAGCAGGTTTTGACTTACATTTGGAACAGTTTGCCGGTTAGTATGTAGGAATAGCAAAAAGAATAGAAGAAATTTCACATGACAGTTATTGCATGTAATTATGAGGATATACTTGACAAATTTTGGTGTAATTTTAAAATCTGACAGCTTGTGGGTTTTCTGATCTATCATTAGTTCAGTGGATTAATAGTTACAACTGCAACTCACATTCACTTGTGTTCTTCCCTTAATGATTTTGCATATTATTTTCCTTTCTAGGGCCAAAAAGAACTTTGCAGAGTGCTGTGTTAGAAAAATTATGCCTAGTAAGAAGAATATATTTGAACTGAAAACCAATTAATTATAACAAATTTCCAAATATGGATTCTCTGATTTTTTTCTTTTCATTATGCTTGCAGTTGAATTGTGTTTTTTATTTTCTTCTAAAAATAGGGTTGTGATCTCTTACTGAGTAGGACTGTAGAATAATAAGTGATATGCTGGATCCATCACACCAGTCACCCTCCCACTGCAGAGGCACTCAGAAGATACAAGAAGGAGCACAAAGACATGAGGTAAAAATACCTTATGGACGAAGTGACTGATTTGGTGTCAAGGTGCTTGTGATGTTAGAGTTGGCCCTGCAGCCTCACCAGTGCAGATACACAGGTGCAATTTCAGTTTTACTTATGAGGAAAGTTTTCTGGTAGGAGATAACTGGAGTGCAATCCTGCTTTATTTAGCTGGATTTATGGAGAGTAGATGTACTGTAGCTGCAGCAGTTTTTCATCATGATATTTATATATTGACCTCAATATTTACCCCAGTTGGAATACATCCTGAGCAAAGGAAATCTGCCAAGTGCCAATCCAGAAAAGTCTACAAAGTGTGGCTTTTGCTTAACTTATGGAGAGTCAGACACAGCAGGTGTTGTGGTCCTAAATATGTAGTTTGAGAGAACCTTTCTGAATGAGAATTGGCAGGGCTTGCATTTTTTACACCTAAGATGGATAAATGTTGTTTTGTCATTTTCCTCTTCAAGTAATTTGATAACATCAAATTGGGGAAGTTTACTATTGTTTTGTTTGAAAGCATTCCTATAGTACAATTTCCAGGGTGTTGCACTATTAAGTTTTCTGCAACCGTGAATAATTTTTTATTTATTACGAACCTCTTTGAAAGCTGACTTGGAGTGGTTAACATCTATTTATCAGGATCTTATGGATAAACAGTTCTAAAGTTTTTCTAAAGTAATTCAGTGCAATAGTATTTGAAATGGCCCCCAGAAATAACAGAATCATAGAATCCTAGAATGTTTTGGATTGTAATGGGCCATAAAGATCATCAAGTTCCAACCCCCCTGTCATGGGCAGGGACTACACCAGGGCAGAGCAACTACACCAGGTTGCTCTGAGCCCTATCCAACCTGGCCTTGAACACTTTCAGGGATGGGGCATCCACATCTTTCCCTGGCAACATGTTCCACTGTCTCACCACCCTCACAGTAAAGAATTTCTTCCTAACATCTCATTTAAACCTACCCTGTTTCAGTCTAAAGCCATTCCCTTTGTCCTACCACTACATGCCACTGTAAAAAGTCTCTCTCCAGCTCTTAGGTACTAGAAAATGCTCACCGACTCCCTGCAGCCATTTCTTCTCCAGGCAGAAAAGCCCCATCTCTCTCAGACTGCCATCATAGGTTCTGGAGAGGTGCTCCAGCTCTCTGGTCATCTTCATGGCCTTCTTTGGACTTCTCCAATGGATCCATGTCCCTCTTTTGTTGGGGCCTCACAGCTGGATGCAGCTCTCCAGGTGGGGTCTGACAAGCCCAGAGCAGAGGGGGAGATTCACCTCCCCCGACCTTCTACTCACACTTCTTTTGATGGAGTCCTGAATATTGCTGTCTTTCTGGGCTGCAGGCACACACTGCTGGGTCATATCAACACTCCCAAGTTCTCCTCAGGGCTGCTCTCAGTCCAGTCTCCACCTAACCTGTACTTCTGCTTAGGAATGCCCTAACTCCGTTGCAGGATCTTACACCTGCTCTTGTTGAATTTCATGAGGCTGGCACAGTGTCACTTCTCAACCTTGTCAAGGTCTCTCTGGATGTCATCCCTTCCCTAGAGGATGTCGAGGGCACTGCACAGCTCATTGGTAGACTTGCAGAGGGTACACTCAATCCCACAGTCCATGTCACCAGCAAAGATGTTAAACAGTGCTGGTCCCAGCACCAATCCCTGATGAACACCACTTCTCCCCGGTCTCCACTGGACATCGAGGCATTGACTACAACTCTTTGAGTTAGCACTGAGTTATCAACTGGGTGTCCATCTGTCAAATACATCTCTGCAGTTTAGAGACAAGGATATCATGTAGGACAGTGTCAAGTGCTTTGCACAATTCCAGGTAGATGGTGTCAGTAGCTCTTCCCTCATCCACCAACACTATAATCCCATCATGGAAAGTCGCCAGATTGGTCAGGTATAACTTGTCCTTAGTGAAGCCATGTCAGCTGTCACAAATCACCTCTTTATTTTCCACGTGCTTTAACATAACTTCTAGGGAGCTGTTCCATCATCTTTCCAGACACTGTGGTGAAAACTTACTGGCCTGTAGTTCCCTGAGTATTCATTTTTTCCCTGCTTTTAAAAATGAGGGTTATGTTTGCCGTTTTCCAGTCAGTGGGAACTTGACCAGACTATGATGGCTTATCACATATGATGGATAGTGGCTTAGTCAATTCCTTCACCAGTTGCCTCAGGACCCATGGATGCATCTCATCAGGTCCCACAGAGATTGGGAGCTTGTGTATCCTTGGGTTCCTTAGATAGTCTCAGACTTGATCTACTCCCTTAGTGGGTGGTTCTACATTCTCCCAATCTCTTCTGTGATGCAGGTGGTGTGGCTGGAGCACTTGCTAGTGCAGACAGACAAAAATATTCCTGAATACCTCAGCCTTCTCCATGTCCTGTGCTACCAGGACTCCCATTTCTTTTCAGAGAGGGCTCATATTTTCCCTAGTTCTTCTTTTATCACCAGTGTACCTATAGAAGGCTTTCTTGTTGCCATTGATGTCCTTGGTCAGGTTTAATTCTATCAGGGCTTTAGCTTTCCTAACCTGATCTTTGTCTGTTCGGATAATCTATCTCCTCCTGGGCTACCTGCCCCTGCTTCCACCCTCTGTAGCTTTTTTTTGTGTTTGAGTTTGTCCAGGAGCTCCTGGAATTTTTTTCTGCACTCCTCTTTGTCTGGATGCATTTCTCCCGAACTTAGAGGAGGGGATCTTTGAAAATCAATGAACTTTCTTGGGACCCTCTTCTCTCCAGGACTTCATATCTCATGGTACTTTATCAAGCAGATCCCTGAGGAGGCCAAAGTGAGCTCTCCTGAGGTCCTGAGTATCGAGCTTGCTGTGACTCTTCCCTGCTGCCCTAAGGATCTTGATCATTTCATGGCCACTGCAGCCCAGTCTGCCCTTGAGCTTCACCTTCTGCACCAGCTCCTCTGCCCTCTCTTTGATCAGAGTTAACTGTGATGAAGAGAAACATAATACCTATGCAAAACTCCATCTCAGTAGCTTCCTGTCCACTTGCATTAACTGGTGTGTGAAAGGAGCTCATGACATTTAAAGATGGTATATGGTCCCAGCACATTAACAACTACACAATTTTCTGTTTGTGCTGAAACTCCTCCTTAGTGCAAATTAAATAGTCTATTGTACTTATACTCTAATCTAGCACACACAGATGTTAGTAAAAGTGTTTCAGTTGGTTTCAACATGCATTGAATCAAATGCCAGCAGTCCAGGAGCATCAGGTGCTGTAGGTGCAGATTGGTTTGGGAAGCTCTCTTAGGAAGACTGGGCTGGTAACTTCAGGGCTGTGGTGCTAATCCTTCATAAGAGAGCTCTCTGCTCTGGGGCAGGGGATTGACAAGCTGCCTCATACAATTGCTGCTGCAGAAACGGGGTGCCCTGGCTGCCTGACAGTCACACCAGGAGAGGCTCTGAAAAACAAGATCTCTGGAGTTCTTCCTCCTTCCCTTGATGGACCAAGTATGTCACTGTCATGACAATGTGAAAGGAACTCTGCAGCCAAGCCAACCCAGTTTGGGTTGACTATTTGGTCTCCAGTTTACAGCAAGGAAGGGGTGGATTCAGCAGAATCCATCATAGGACTTTTCTAAGGTGAATGAAATGAATAAAACATTCTGTACAGCGTAACTTCACAATAATGCCCCCTGGATCGTGTTCCAAAATAGTATCCTTCACATGGCAACTCACTTGCTGCTTGCCACTATGTAACTTTAGAACCATCTAACTGTGCTGTTTTCCTTTATTTATGGCTCAGTAGTCAAAAGAAAATTAACTGGTGTCTCTGCAGTGTACCAATATTTGTGCTTTGCTTAATGCTCCATATAATAATTGCATTTCCTAAGATAACATTTAAGATAATTCACAGAAAACTGTCAGGGAAAAATGAGAACTTCACACTGAAAATACTCAATTACATGTTAGAATATTTAGTTTACATCAAATGTTGCTCTCCATTTACTTTTTGAGTCTAAAGTTAATGTGCTAGCTGCAGTTCTAAAGGTAGAAGGAAAAGGAGTTAAGTAGTCTCTTTTCAAAGTTCCTTTTGTTTTGTATGTGCCCTTGTATCATATATAAAAAAGCTTTCCTCCAAAATGCAATAATATTGGGAGTCTTCCTTAAGGTTCAGACTACTCAGATGAATTTTTGTCTGAACAATTAGTTTTGTTTCTTGTCTTCTAACTTTCTATTCATGAGCAAGTGCAGACATATGGTGCAAAGAAAGGTCATGACAGTGATATTGGGTCTGCTGTTTCCTATGTTGTCTCATGCAAAGAGGAAAGAAAGAAAAATAATAAGTTCAGACTAAAAAGATGAAACAGATTCAATAAAGTTTCCATATCTACAACAATTTCTAGTCATAGCACAACCATATCAGTTAAAACAGTCAACATATTTGAAAATCTTACATGGTTTATTAATTTTGTCTTGCAGTTTTACTTAATTTAAAATAAACAACACAAATAAGTTGTAATTTTCCCTATTTAAGGCTTATATAATCCCATATGATAGCTCTGTGTTTAGGAAGATGGTTAAAATAAGAACTTGTTCTGTGCCCAGTAAAGAAGCCTGTGAAAATACAATCCAAAAGATGTTGGAGAGAGGACACTTTGCTTCCAAGTTATTATTCATGGCTTTTCAATGAAAGCAGCAGGGCACAAATGGTGCCCTTTGGGTCACAGAGACCCATACAGTGGTGAGGGTGAAGGCTGGGTCTCTGTCTTGGCTGTTTGTTCCCAGTCTTTCCATCATTTGAAGATCTGTTTTTAAAAATTCACTCCAAAATAAGGAAGAACTCAGTCACATCTTTAAAGTGTCTGAGCTGAGCTCAAAATGAGAGCTTTGCTAAAGGTGCTCTTGTAGTGCTTTTAGCAGTTTATCTCCAGGTATGTTCAGGTATGTTTCCTCAATCCTTTCCCTTACTCTATTGGCATATTCTGCAAACCCAGCACCAGAAATGGTGTTGCAGAAGCCAAGTTATTGCTGGGAGAGGAGTATCACCACTCATTGTCTTGCTGACCTAAACCTGTAATGTGTCTGATCTGTATTTTTTTTTGTTTATTTATAGATCATAATGTTAATAGATTGTGATATATTATTTAATAGCCTTAGAACTCATAGTCTCTGTGTTCAAAACAGAAAACTTAAAAAGTAACATAAACTGGAAAAATGCATACAGTGAGCTATGAGGAGATTTTACTTTTTAGTTTCTGGGAAGGGATTTTGCTAGTATTCCCAGGAATTCCCCTGGAATCCTTTGTTCTTTTCAGCCATGCTGCACTGTGCATCCTGCTCCTCTTTGCAGATTTTTTCCTGATACCCCCAGTAGCTGGAAGTGTTTGGCAGACTGCAGCCTGGGCCATCCAGCTGTGCCTGTGGGGTTACAGAATGGGAGAGCAGCCGTGGCACAGTGCTGCAAATGAGTGTGAAACAGGTCGAGCTGCAGGGGAGGGAGTTTGGGAGCTCAACGTGTGAGACTCCCTCTTGATGTGTGAGATTCGTCAGGTCTGCACTGTGAAGGCAGAATTTAAAAATCTTTCTAGAAGAGTTGGAAGCTCAAATTCCTCTGAAGCCCAGAGTTAAGCTTGTTAATGATTATGCATCTTTATTACAAGAGGCTATTTCTTCTGGCAGTGGAGGGAGCGTGTTCCCTGCGATACTTCCAGGCCATCTACACAGTAAGTGTATTTAGTTACTCTGAACTGGTCACGTAACCTTTTAAAACATTAACTTAAAGAATCCGGGCCAATCACAGCCCAACCCTTCCTGTATTTCACTATGTTGTTCAGCTTCAAAAAAAGGAAACCTTGTTTTAAAAAGCTTTATAGCCCAAGTTCTATCTATGTGAACTGTTCATTTAGGCAGGAAGCTACTCCACTATTTTTGGAAATAATGGGAAAGTGGTTGCATAGACAAGAGTATGAATAATGGCATTGTTTTCTTTTATTCAAAGCTACCAGAAACCTCTCATTAGGTTTTAAAATTCAGTTTGGGGCCCTAACTCTATCTCTAAATTCTTATTTTGCTCTCAGGCTAAAGATAGAGCAAGGAACAGTAACCTTTTCGTTCTGTTTAATCTTCATAAGCAAAACCAAGAAGCTTTAGTAATAGTAATAGCCACTGAAACAGAATGAATAATTAACATTCTGTCCTTCCTTAGCCTACAGTTCAGCACAGAGACTTTTGCCTCTTTTGGATTTGTTGCCTGTAGAGGTAAAGTTTTTGAAAATCTCTTTGAATTGAGATAAAGCAACTAGTTTTAATTGTTGACACAGGATGTAGGGCTGGCAGAAGACAATCTTCCTCAGCTTCTCCAAGAGATCTGATGATAGCTTCTCATTCCTGTATAAATTACTTGATAACAAATAGTTATTTTATCAAGAAAAACATGTAGACTTTAAATCCCCCCAAATTCTTATTTTTTATTAATTTGTTCTTATTCCTGCAAAATGTGGTAGCATTATGTTTTTCTGACTAGGAAGGGGCATAATGACAGAGCTGATAAAAAAATTCCTAACACATTCAGTGCAATATACATAAACCAGAAATATTCATTTATGTGTCTAGAACATCTCTGAGCTGTAACTGGATTGAAAAAATACAGACTGCAACAAAGAGGAGGGAATTATAAAAACCAAAAAAAGTATTAATAATGTATATGTATTGTAAGCTCTGTTGCTGAACATGGAAATTTGGTTTGGAGGCTTCCAGATTTCAGACTCCTTTCTATGCAATCACTGTTTTGTGTCCTGCTAGTTCCTCCCTTTGCTCTGTAAGAGAATGATGGACTGAAGGCTGAACTGAGGCACTGGGACCAGCACAGCCCTGGCAGCGAGGAGCACTCCTTGACATGCAAGTTTAATGTGAAGGGTGTGCAGCTCCCCAGCCTCTGATGTTAGCATACATTACTGAACCCTAAGTCAGGCTGACTGTTTCTACATTCCCAAGTCACTGAAGACACAATCTACAAAGTATTGGATGTATGGTTACAGCTTCCTCTGCGTGTTCTTGTGTCTCCCTCTCTGGGCATGCCTGCCAAAGCTGCTAACACTCAAGCATGCACTGCCAAATTCTCAAAACGCCTGGTGTATTGCTATACACAGAAATCCACCTGCTTTGTGCACCTGAATTATAGAGACTGTGTGCTTCACTAATGCCACTAATGCTTCACTAATGCTTTTTAAAAACACATACAGATGACCAAAGGTAACAAGACTTGCACCTGAATGAAATCTTCAATCTACTTTTTGTCCATAAATCAGCTATTCTAAGGTCAAACAAAACCAAATGAGCTAGGTAACAATTTTCTGCTCAGCATAATTCAAGTATCTGGCCCATTTTTATGAAGCTTTTTTCATAACTTGAAGTGAAATTATAATTCAGGAATCCTGAAACATCCAACTGATAAGGCAAAATCTTGCCCCCATACATAAAGTAATAGAAATTTCCACTGTAACATTAACACTAAGAGAATAAGAGCTCCTTCTTTAGGCAATTCTATAGTCCATCCAGAGGGTGGTTGGGCACTGGAACAGGCTTCCTGGGATGTGGTCACAACACAAAACCTATCTGAATTGAAGTGTTTGGCCAATGCTCTCAGGCATGTGGTGGGATCCTTGGGGTGTCCTGCACGGGACCAGGAGTTGAATTGGATGATCCTGATGAGTCCCTTCCAATATTCTATTATCCTTTTAGTCACACTGACTTGTCATTATCATGTTTTTATATATTTTGTTAAGCATATAGCTGCTGTGGGATGCAGTATTCAGTTTGCATGATTTTTGAGTGAAGAAAGGAGATCCTGAGAACAGAAAACACTGCTGCTGACTGAATAACCATTTTTGTTCCAGCATTTCATTGCCCTATTAGATTAATCTGAGCAGCTAAGAATTGAGTAATTCTGAAAATGCACATTGAAATTGCACTGCAGAGTGGATTTTGGATCATATTGCAGAAAGCAATAAAATCTAACCATTGTTGGGTTTGTTTAGGCTTCGATAGGAAGCTTTTCTATAGCTGAAGTTGAAAACATGCTTCCACCAAGCCCTGCATATGAAAGCATAAATTACCGTTTCCCAGTAGAGAATTCAAAAGCATGTTTCTCTAACAGCACCCTGGGTAGCTCTAAACAAGGTCACATTAAAGTTACATTGTTTCTATTTGAAATGTAACCATGCCCTTTCTTCTTCTAAGTGGCTAAACCTAAGCTCAAGCAGTGTGGGACAAAAATTTGACTGCCAATTCCTGTGCCAACCGATATTTTGGTTTGATGTTTTCTGTTCCTACATAATTTAGGACAGGCACAGAATTTCACAAAACCTCTTCCAGCATTATTTATCTGTACTGCAGTACTGCTCAGAGACTTTATCTGCAATTCTCCATGCAGTGCCTTAACCGAGAGATCATCCTTCCACTTAAACATGACACAATGCCTATTATCTGCTAGACTAGTACCCAAATGTTATGAGCTTGTTATAACAATCAGATAGTATTTTTAGTACATTATCTTAATTTGCCAGTTATCCCACTTTTTATACCTGTTTAAAGAACAGGCCAAGTGTGAAAAATCAGTGAAATACACGAAACAGTATTTTTAAAGCAGTCCATCAGGGTCTAATTATGTATTGGCATATTTATTTCAGAAAAATGACTGAATAATGACACTGTAAGGGGGGCATCAGATTT
>VXBI01007947.1:974433-1103243 GCA_013397375.1 Toxostoma redivivum | reverse complement strand
CGGTGCCCGGGGCTGGCGGTGGGTCCCGCGGCCTCCCGGCTCCCCGGGGATGAAGTTGTAGGCAGCCCTTTCCCGGCTGTAGTTGTCGGTGCCTCCCCGAGCTGGGGCGGCTTCGGCTGCCACTGGCACCGTGGCCGGGGCGGCCGCAGCTCCGTCCCGCGGGGCTGTCCCCGCTGTCCCCGGTTACAGCCCGGCGCGGTCGCTCCCTAAAGAACAGCAGTGAGGCTGTGACAGATGCGCCAAATTACCGTCCCCGGCAAGGCAAGGCGAGGCGGTGGAAGCCACCGGAGGAAAATGCCGTATTATATGCTAAATTTAGTGTCTGTGCGGCGTACCAAAAAGCCACCCGTCACATTAGTTAGTGATTGCATTCGCGTGCTATTGCATTCTTAGCAAACGGCGTGGTTTATTTATTTATTTATTTATTTATCAAGAAAAACGTCAAACTCCTGCTTCACTTTTCTTTAAAATTATCCTGGCAAGGTCAGCATGCAGGGGTCTTGGCATTCACAGCAGAGAATTGACATTTCTGAGAGTGTTTCAGAAGCACCTTTGGTTTCATGTGAAAGTAATTATTTTGATTTAGTTAAGAAACCTACGATGCGTAGCCAAAATATTGACAAGTAATTGTGTTTTTATGTTTACCATACCCTAACATTGCTTTCAAAACATCAGTACCGTAAGTAATTCTACTTTACATTTTTTTACAGTACTGGCATAAAGGATGTTTCCACTGTGAAGTTTGCAAAATGGCTCTGAACATGAATAACTACAAAGGATATGAAAAGAAACCTTATTGCAATGCGTAAGTATTGTAAATGTCAAGTCTTGCAGAAATGCACATGAAAAGAAAACCTGGCCGTGGATGTTGTCAAATAGGTATTGTTGTGCTGTAAAAACTTAATCTAGAGAGAGCAGTGCAGTCTAGAGCAGCTCACTATCTTTTCATATGGGGTATTCTACTTGCATTGGTGTGATAGAAGATGAAAATATTTATGATGTGTTTAGGCAGTGTTTTCATATCAGATCTGAGGATACAGGTCTTTTTCTGCCAAAAGGTGTTGGATCTAGTACTGACTCCTGCTACGTTCATTACTGGCTATGCTGGATTACAGTTGTCCATTATGCAGCTCTCTATTCAGGGTTATGGACCTGATCAGCATTTTGTAATAAGAAAACAAAGTGTTTCTTGGTTGCGTAGTTTACCAGAGACAGTGCCCTGTTAGAAATCATGACAGTCTGTTTTTAAAACTGTTAGTTTTTCCATATACCTCAGGTTTCTAAGATAGGTATATATAAAATCCTTGCTTCTACTGCTTCATGCTATTTTTCTATTTTCTTATATTTTGATTAAGAAAATGGATTAATTTTGGTTTGATTATACTCTAGTATACTCATGTTGCTTTCAACTTTTAGATTTTGTTGTTGTGTGGATTTTGAAGAGTGCTTTGATATTTGGCTTGCAAATACTGCAGAAGAGCAATTGATATATGCAGAAAAAAAGTTGCTTTTTGTTCTTTGTACCATGCTTCTAAAATTTGCTAATTGCATTTCAGTGTGTTTTAATCTTTAGAAACCATTATAATATGCTTTTTTAGAAGGATAGCTCTTAAGATTTTGGAATCAAATGCGATCTTACATGTTATTTGTATATTGTTGTTATTTTCACCTTTATGTACTTGACACATGTTTTGAGAGACAGAGTTTTGAAGCTATGGACACGTTTTATTTTTCTTTAAAATATTCTCCTATACTTAAAATATTTGTTTGATGTTGAGATAGACTGTCTATGGCTGGCTGTAACAGAAAAGTTCAACAGCATATGGTCATTTCTTTCAGGCTAAAATTGAATCCAGTCAGCGTCTAAAATACAAGTTATGTTATAAATCTGCTGTGCTGCCAAAACCTGAAACACCTGTTTCAGTGTGCACAGTTGTACTTGGATTGCTTTAGGAGCATATGGAGTTACATATGTAACTTCCTGGCTTTCCCTGAAGTGTTCCACACAGTGTACCAGGATGACATTAGACCTCTCCTAACAAAGTGGGGTCTGCTGCCAGAGGGCTGGAGAGAGCCATGCAGGAAGGGGGTCATGCTCCAACAGGTAATATGCTACAAACTGAGACTAACCTCGAGTATTGGCCCTGGCTGGGACCCTGGATGGGATGTGGTACTATTTGAGTTGAAGCACAGGCTTACATCCTTTACAGTAATTATAACTCTGATAGGTGCCTTTAATTTATATTTTTGTGTTAAATTTCAGTGATGATACTTTGGTTGTTTGATCATTCTCATCTAATCAGATACTTGTACTTAGTAAGATTGTTTGTTTATAAAATCTTCTCCACGCTAACACATGAGGTTTTCCAAGCTGTGCATATTTAACTTCTGTTGCAGGAGAGTTTTTCATATATGCAGTTATGGCTTATGGTGTGTCCTTCTGTTGATGGATGAGGAGGAGTAAGGATGATGGATGGATCTGTTCTGTACCATTCAGGTGCTATTCTTCTTGGCAGTTGCTTTAGTGAGCTTTGTGAGAGTGAGCCGTGAAAAAATAATCTCTACCTTTGAAATGTCTCTCAAACCTGATGTATGAAATGGAAAACAGCAATGTAAAACCATTAAAAGAATTGGGAATTTTTTCATTAAAAAAGAGACAAAATGTAATGTGTAATATTAGCAGTGTGCATTTTGTTCTTAACTTTTGGTAAACTAAAGTTTGATGGGTTTTTATGACCCTTGTTTTTAATGAGAAACCTTAATCATATAAAGTAATAATTTCAAGTGTTCTGGGGAACCATGAGGGAAGACTAAGGTGTGCTTTGTGGTTTCAACAAACTTTAATATTCTTCAAAGGACAACTGAGATGTTTTTGCAAAATTGTGTTTTGAAAATACCGTTGGTTTAAATTTTGGCAGAGAATCTTTGCATCTCAAAGGTAACTAATTTGCAAGGCAGGCACCATTACAGTATTTCAAATTATGATGTGTCTTATTCTGTTTTTATTAGTAAGAAGCAAATCCATTTTTATGTTAAATGCTGCTTGATCATAAAACCTGCGAAGAAAAGAATGTAAATTTACTCATAAACGCCTACAAACACTTGACAAAGAGTAATTACTACTGAATTGTGTATTGAGGCCATCCATTGATGAGAGTGCAATTTGTAGATAAAAGGGAAGAAGTATGCACTAATTTGAATGGGAGAGGAATATCATGAAGTTGTTCAACAGGTTTGGAAGCCATAATTAGTTTTTCATAAGGACAAGGTGGAAAGCATATATCTTTAAAATATCTATATGTGCTTCGGTAATTCACAGGTCAGATAAGTTTATTGAATATATTTTGATCTTCAGTCTTAAAATTGTCCATTATTTTGTTTCTTCAATGGCTGAAATGAACGAATTTTCTTACTTTACTGGTAAAGATCAGAAATTATTTAATTGTAAAACATAGGGGGGTTTTTTGTTAATATTACAAAAAGATGCTCATCTGTGATTGTTCAAACTATATTTTTGGTGGTGAAGAGTCAGGTCATACATATTAACAGGAACTAGCAAACCACGAAGGAATATATTGTGAAGTACTTTAATTCAGTGACCATTAGAAAAGGATAGGACTATTTGTAAATGCAGGATCCTGCTTTTTTGAAAAGCAGTTTTTATGTTGGACATTTTGCCATATTTCTATCTAAATGATTGTATCACCTTCCTTGTGATAAAGACACACTGATACCAAAAGTAATGACTGGGCTGCTGACATAGCTTCTGTAAGTTGCAGATCTATGTAAGATTTTAGAAGGTTAAAGGGAAAACTTAGTCTCTGGGTGTATGAGTATAGTATGGCTTTGAAAATAATAATCTTTGGATCACGGAGTTTTCATGATCCGTCCCCTTTAAACCTTCCAGTTCTCTTACTTGTAGAGGGAAGCTTGAACAACTTTGTTCTCTCCTCCCTCTCTTTTTTATTATTTACATAATTTGTGAACTGTTTGAGTCAGGATAGTTACTTCTGCTTGTTTGTGTAGTAGCTTGTTTGTTTGCTTATAGTATCGTGCTTACAGCTGGGGCCTCTGAGCAGTACAGTGCTGTAATAACTTGCAGTATTGTGTTTCTCACTTACTTGCATTCTCATTTCATCTGAAAGGCCTCATGCACAGCATCTTGAGGCTTGTAGATGCACAGCACATGGACACTGCTGGGTTTGCCTTAGCGACCGTAGTCTTGCCTTTTATTTGCAGTCTGATTTAGATATGCCATGTTTCTGGATTGCTGCCTGATTTGTGAAATAATGTTGATGAAATGAAGGGCTCAGACAATTTTGCAGTTCAGCTAGGTGCTATGCATTGCCTGAAGCAGGTGAATGAGCCATTCTTTGTTTCTCTGAATGTACATAAAAGTAGTAAAAGAAAGGTTAAGACAACTAAAAAGTCTTTGGTAATCTGATTTATCAAATCACAGTGGCTTAATGCAGATCTGAATTCCTATTCCACCTTAATATCTGCAGATAGATGTTAGATAATCTGCAGATTAAATACTTGTTTAATATATGTGGAAATATCAAGAAGAAAAGTTGATATTATTGTCTTTTGCAAACTTAGAGCTGACCCTTTCCAGCTGCAAATAACCAAGATGATGCAAGGAAAGGAATGGCATTTTGGCAACTAATCATGTGTGTTCTCAAGCTTGTTAAATGATTGAGTCATGTAGGATGATTATATGGTAACTTATTCTTACGGATGTTCATATAAATTCTTCTTTTGACAGATTCACTAGACCAAAACACAAGACTACTTTTTATGCAAAATGTAGAGGCTGAAATGCATATTTTTGGAATATGCTCTCTGCATTAGCTTTACCTGCTGGTGCAGACAGACTTTGCTGCATGTGTGAGCACATCCAACAGAAATGTACTTTTTAATTTCTGCAAACCTGGTAGGTTCAAGTTCCGTAGATCTGATATACCCCCTTGCCAAAACAACCTCACTATTGCAATAAATTTTCTGAAATACTTAGTATCTAAAATTCTGTAAATTGCCTGCACACAGGGTAATTTCATTCAAGTTTTTATATATGACAGCCACCATATGGAATGGTTACATAACTTAAAATTTAAATCTACTGTCATCAGTCTTAGTGTGAATTATTGACATGAAGAAAAACTCATAATCACTTTTTTTTTAGATTTATTTTTTTTTGTAACTGGTGCCAGTAGGAAATAGGTATGCAAATACATTTGAAATATTGTGATGTTGTTTGAAGTACTACATCTTCAATGTGCAAGTGCAGTCAAACCCTACATTTTAGGATATACTAGGGGAGGGGTAAAAAATGTGAAAGTGATTTTTTTATCAGCTTGGAAATAATAAGAACATGGTATAACCTTGTGGGGAGTCACAAGGTCTGGAAAAATGGAAGCAGTTGCTTTTAATCAGTGGATGAATGTGGCCATTAAGTGGAATTCATTGTCTTGAAAGGTGAACTTTTGTATAGAACTTTGATTTTGGCTGTGAAACATGAGTGCTTTTTATTATTTTTTTCTCGACCAGTCAGAAAATTTCGAGATGGCAGCTAGGCAAGTGATGATGTTATTCTTACTAAAAATATCTAGCATTATCTTAGTTTTCAGTATTGATTTCAGCAGGTGGTTATTTCTCAATTTAAATATGTCAGGAAGAAAGAAAATTATGTAAGAGGCAGTGAGAATACGCCTGAAATCTGACGGGGTGACTTCTAAGAGTTGCAGTAAAGAGAGTGCACAGAATAAACAGGATTTTCAAATTCTTCACCTTCAGCTGGAAAAGGAACAACTCATAAACTCCCTTGCAAACCTTCCTAGAAAGAAAGGATCTGCATTTTTTCACTTTATTAGCTTTATGTATTGAAGACTTTACTGTTAGAATGTAATATTAAATGGGTAATGGAAATAACAGAATTTCTAGAAAGAGCTGGTAAGGGTCTCAGCTCAGAGCCAATTACACATATCTTTAAAGCCCATTACTTCTTGTTCAGCATCACATGAGTATGAACTCCAATATTTAAAAACATTTGTCCCTTCTCGGCAATCTTTTCTTTAAACAAAACAAGTCTAACTCTATCCTCATCCTGATGGATTATACTTTTTGTTAATTCTTGTTTTTTTACCTTCAATTACTTCTAAAGTGTGTATATCTCATTTCAGTGCCCAGTGGAACATTATCAGAGCTGGTACAACAACATGAGTACTTGTACATAATTTTTCTCCTAAATCCCAGTACAGTCTTTGCTTTTTAATTTTTTCAGTTGTAGAAGCTGAACTATTGTTAAATTATATTTGGATTCTTGTGGGCTGTGTTTTATGCAGAATTGCAACCTCAGCAGTGGTTATTATCCATTATCCGAGCAGTTAATTGTTCTTGGCTAAACACAGAATCTTCCACTTGATTCTCATTGAACTAAATCTTCTTTTTTTTCCCAGGCTGCTTCTCCAATTTGTTGAGTTCATTTTATATTCTAATTTTGTTCTCTAGTGTGCTTACAGCCCCCTCCTATCAACCTGTCAACCCTCCCACCAGAAAGCCTGTAAGCACATTGCAAATTTAATAAGGATAATCTTTATTTCATCACCCAGGTTGCTACCTGAAGGCCTGGAAGGGTACTGGGAGCAGCATGTACCACCGTGGTCTGATGCAGCCTTACCTTCTTGTAGTGAGCAGTGATGAATAAGAGAGCTACTTTATCTTCTCTACCTAATCATGGAGTGCTAGATCAAGCATTGAGTTCTGTGTGAGAAAAATAAAATTGTGAAATAGCATATTCATGGATATTTATGCAGACTCTGCTTAAATATAAGGGACAGTTTTAGAAGAAATGTACATTCCTGCTTCTCAGTTTTGTGTTATCTTTTTCGGTTAATTCAGTATTCAGTCCAAATTACTATTGGTATCTAATAATGTAAAGAAAAGCTGAGACTATTTGCTAGAACAGTTGAAGGAGCTTCTTAGGCAAAATATATTTGGGTCTCTTAAAGGTGTTCGATGCATATCTTTAAACTGTTCCAAGAAGGCACTTAAGAACACTTTGTCAGAGCTGCTGAGTAACATACATAAGGCAGATGGTGGTTAATTGAGGGAATTACTAAAGAATAATCATCACTGATACTCCAATCTTGGGAAGAGTTGGGCTGTTTTTTATTGCTATGACTGCATCTGATTAATGGGATACAAACCCATTTCTTGGGTTCTGTTTCAACATGTTTAGTTGGCCATGTCCTGATTTCATGTTTGGTCAAGATCTGCATATTTTAATTGCATGGTGGGCGTGCAAGGACTCACAAGACTCTGTGAGCTGCAGCAGGTTCCTTGGTTTCCATCGTGGGAGAGCACCATGGTGACCTGCAGCTGAGTGCAGCCAGCGCGCTTCCCTGCTGGCCCAGTGGAGTAGGAAAATGACCCCAAGGGAGATGAGTTGTTACTTTTTTCTCTCAGAGCAGGTGAATTCTGATTTTATTGAGCCAGTTGTCTCATGTCTAGCTCCTGATGTGAGTGTAGGGTCTGTGGAATTAATGTTTTAATATTTTACCTGTAGGTAAAACCTGTTGTTGCTCCGAAGCACAATTACAATTTAGTATTACTTAGGGTGTTACTGTGACAAGTAAATAGAAAAGATGCAAATGAATATAATACATTTAATTTTATTTGATTAAATACTGCACTAAGCATAGACAACTTTGCTGTGTGGAATCCTGACCTGTTGCCAGTTGATGTCTTGGTTCAAGTAAATGTGTGTTTTTAATATATATAATTATAGGTCATTGTAGATAGCAGATAATTTTTCCAAGGAAAAACACATACATATCCTCAGCACTTTTAGTCATGAAATATACTAAACATATTCTTGGGGGACTTTGATTATTGAGACACAGTTTCAGTAAGCAGGTTTTTCTTTGCTTGCTAGTCTTTTAGCCACTGTTGAAGCTTAAGATAATCTTCAGCGTTCTTACTGTTGCTTTCTGTACTCAGTCCTAAAGATGGATGGAGTTAATTTCATTATATTTATTAAAATATTAAGGCAACAGAACAAGAACCATAGATGAAGTTCTGTGATTTCACATAATTTGCTTATTTTCATTGCATAGCTTGAACTTTGGAACCAGTTGTAGCAAGCCTGTGAAGTCTTGATGATATGGTTTGATAACAGCTTTGTGGTTCAACTCTTTGGGGTTTTAAACGTTCTAAACCATAGAAATTTCCATCATATTTGCCAAAGAACTTAAGAATAGTATTTTCACCTGGTTGAATTTGAAGTTCTGGTGTAATGTTGCTGTTGGTAGCAAATAAACCTGCTGTCCTGAAATGCTCTCTCTACTTTACAAAGATTGAAGAAAACTAAGTGTATGTTGCAATCTTTCATACAATTTTGAACTTTTTAGAGCTGGTGATGACCAGTTGAGAAGGACAATATCATGTCAGTCAGCTCAGTGTCAAGAACCAGGTGTTGCTGTTTACATACAATGTCAGTGAAAGCTTACTGTAATTATCCAGACAATAAACAATCTTGTCTGAGTGATCAATAACTTTTATTTTAATAATTTTGAATATTGTGGTGTAATTATAGAAACTTGCTAAATTTAGGGACTGTAGGAGTTACACTGAGGGCAATGTTTGGCTGTGTGATTTTGAAGTCCCTTGAAAAGGAGAGAGTAGGCAGGACTCACAAGGGAAAAGTTTGCTCTAAGAAGAGGTGGGCAAAGTATTTGTTGAATAACTGGTATCTCTCATTATAAATGTCACCAGCCAGTTCATGCTACCTTCAGTTATGTCATCTCATATAGCAGTTTTTTGAAAACAAAAACCCTGCAGTTAATTCTGCTTAATTTGCAGATCAATCAATTTCTTCTCTCTCTGCCTCCCTCTGTCTTCTGATGTTGGAGTAGATGTTACATCAGAGTTGGCCAAGCTGTTTTCCCTTGCTTTCTCTTCATCTTACCTCTTTAATTTTCATTTGTACTAGGGGGAAAAGTCTGGCTGATAAGCAGTGCAGAATTTTTAGGCTTTCGTATTTCCTCTTCCCCATGTCCTCTGTTTTCCTTCTCCAAAAACTTCTATTCTTGGTTGTGCTGCAATTGTGTGGTAACTGATCCCATCACATCTTAGTATGAAGAGGGCACAAAAATGTGCCATCAGTGTCACACCTGAGAGGAGACTACAGCAGCTTAAAAATGAAAAAATGAAAAACTAATTATAATTTGGCTGGTTGTCATTTAAGCATATATTGCAAAGGCTTTTCTGGGAAGTGCACAGTTACTCTTTAAAGAGGATTTCTAAAAATGTAGAACTATATGGATACTGGACAACTTTCCTTTCTTGCTTTATGTTTTCAAAAATTCACACTATGTTTTTTCCCCTCTTATGAGAGCAAATGTGTGGAGGTAGTCCATCATGTTCTTCCTCTCTAAATGGCAGCTTTTTTCATGCAGGTGTATTGATGTAATGCCAATTTCACAGATTTAAAAATAAAATTGTGCTGCATTTTAATTTAGTTATATCTCAGGTATTTTTTTAAACATGACAAACTAAGTGATAATAGCTTTTTTTTTTTCCCCTGTTCCAGTTTTACTCTGGAAGAATTCAATACTTGCAATGCAATTCCTTTTGACATGAGAAAACTGTGTATGGAAATACTTAGGGAAAAATTTTAAAGAAAAAAGATGCTGATTTCAGACTTATTTAAAATGCAAGTGGCTAAGTTTGTGCAGGGGAAGAATGGCAAGAGGAAATAAATTGACTAAATAAAAAAGCATGGACTATTTCTGCAGAACAGTGTAGAGTGGCATACATTCAACACAGTAGGGTGTTATGTTGCATAGTATTTGTTATGTGTATCTGCAAATGCAGAAGAGAAGACATTTCTGACTGGATTTGCTCAGTCATCCAAAAAGAAAAGGGACCAGTATGAGGATTTCTAGCAGCAGAAGTGCACAATAAGTGGTTGAGGAGGAGATGATTAACATTATTAGAACTGGCAGCATGCTTGGTGTGTTGCTGCTGTAAGGTAGGTGCCAGTAGATGTTTTAAAGAACCTGCCTGGAAATATATATGTTAAAAAGCAAAGCTTCTTAGAGGGCTTGGAGTTACAATTATGCTGTAACATAGGAAGGTCTGAGAGTTATATTTTGAAGTAGTTGGTAGGAATTTGTCAGGCTATCAGAAAACAGAGATGAAGCTTGTTGGAACAGTTATTAGCATAACTTGTTCAAATACTGTGTCATTAGCACAAAAGTCTTAGGAATAATGGAGAAAGGTAAAACCAGTTTGAAAGAAAAAATGTATCAAAGTATATATTTAGAAGAACAATATTGTGTGAAATATGGCACCTCTAGTAATTTCTCAGAATTTCTCTCATTTAATGGTGATGATGTCTGCTTACACAAGGGGAAAGAAGAGGATGCGTGCAGAGAAACAAGGATAGATGGGAAAGAGAAATTTATAAAAATGTTGGTTGAACTTTTCAGTTTAGTTCTGTTTCAATTGGTTGCACTTTTGAGTCTTTGGTCAGGAATGGGCTGCTATCATCACGAATCCTGTCATGAGCTTTTGGATTGTTTTGATCTGAAGATCAAAATGGAGATTAACCAGACATTTCCAGATACCTCACTATTGATACTGCTTGATTGTGTCAGAAATGTTGGAAATCCATATTAACAAGAATGGAAGAAGCTGGAAGGATAAAAAGGAAGGATTGAGTTAATGGTCAGTCTACTCCATGCCGTGCTTCACCACAGAGTCAGGTCTCAGTTCTTGCAGAGTATTTGCTCAGTCTGAGTTCCTTTAATTCTATCATTATCTTAAAGATAAATGACTATTCAGAATAGGAGATACTGTTATATGAAATGTGACTCAGTTTATTGCCACTGCAGGCACAGATGACTTCATCCTGCTTTGAGGAACACATGGTGAAGTGATTGTTATGAAGTTAGGAATTAATGAGAAGTATCATGAAAATTGGGAAAAATATAGTTTCTCAGTTTTATGCCCCCTGAAAAATATTTCTGTACACTGAGCTAGGTTACCAAATAGAAAGGTCACCAACCTAGAAAGATGAAAATCTTGAGGGGAAACTATGAAGTGCAGTGAGAGGTTATGTGAAAACAGCCTGTGCTTAGGTTTTTAGTAGTCTAATTCAAGCAAGGGTAGATTGTCAACATTCTTTTTTTTTTTTTCATTGAGATGAAGGTGGATATTCTAAGCAGTGATAATTTAGATTGGTGCTTTTAACATTTTGTTTTTAGTAATTATGCTTAGCATAACCAAAGACTTAGTTTTGAAATTTGTCTTGAAAGGCAAGAGAGCCTTTGTTTCTATAGGCTACCAAGTTGCTTCAATACCAATGGATTTTTTTGTAAAACTTGAAAAACTTAACCCTATTTATAAATAATTATTTTCTCCACTGGTTACTTTAGGAGACATTCTGAAGTCTGAATACAAGCTAGTGAAGCTGTATATTTATTACTATGTTAAAGAGCTTCCAGGATGACTCTTGTCTTTGTGGAGCTGAGACTGGGAAGAGAAGCATTCAATTTCTTATACTGATGAAATGCTTAACTTTCATGACCATGCTACTGCTGCTGTTTCAAGCCTCATTTGGGTCAGCAGCAGGAGTCTCCCTTACTGCCCAAAAGGCAATGACAGATGATGTCTCTTATGCAGAATAGTACTGTGGATGCAATATATTAAAGGGAAAATTTAGGCTTGTTAGGCTGGGTGTGAATGAGAAGGAGATAGTAATGTGCTTTTAGAAACTGAAGGAAACAGGGTAAAAATGATTATTTTTCTCTAATTACATATTTCACCCTGAGGAAAATGGCAGCTCCCCATTTTTCATAGCCTTCGTGCTGTCACTTCTGTTCTGAGGGGACATAGGCTTTGACAGAATTAGTTTGGTGAGCAGACAGGCCACTTTTGTTTTCTTCTGCCTTTTTTCTTTATGCATTGGCAAAGCTACCTGGCAGCTTGGTGTCAGATCTCTCCAGCAGGTTTCTCACCTCCACTGCTGACTTCAGGTGTGTCAGTAATTTGGCATCTGATGTGCTCTGATCAGTGCCCCCGGTGTGATCAGAGCACCTTGTTGCACATCTTGGGTGTGCTACGTAAATGTTTAAGGGTCTCTTTGATGTGTATCCTCAGAAAGACTGCTACCAAGGTAGTACTTCACAACTGGGATAACAGATAACTAGTACATACAGTTAACAGTAACTATAACACCTTAGACCAAAGAAATAGGAACTGGATGTTCAGGAACAGACTTGTAAAAGATCTTTAAAGCTGACAGTCTAGTAGATTAATGTTTCATAGTAATAATTATTACTAATTAATTTTATGCCTATTAATTTTTTCCCAATGCAACAATTTCTTACTAGGAGATGTTTTGCATGAATTTGCCAGTTTGAACAATGTTTTCCCCTTGTAAAACTCTATATTTTATCTTTGTTGGTTTTGTAGTAGTAGAATGCTCTCAGGGACAAAGTATTTAGTTTTGTCAGTTAAGCTTATTTTGCTTATGTGTATTTCGCCGAAACAATTACTATGTAATTAATACAGAGAATATTTCAATATTTTAATATATTAATTTTATTATAGTTGTATTTTACATTTAGTGTTATGATGACAATTTACACATAAGAACTTTTGAATGTAGAAGCAGATAAAATGCATTATTTTCAAGAGCATGGAGTTGTAATATTGTTGGGGTTCTTCCCTATAGCTTGTGAAGAATAGGCATTTTTACAGAAAACATTCCTTTTGGAGAAAAGTTTGATCACAATTCTTCTAAAAAAAAAGTTTTCTCAATCACACATGATATTAGGAATGGTGTGTGTATTCATGCAACTGTATGTTAGAAACTGCTGTTTCCTGAGGTGTGGGAGAAAGTTAAAAAAAAGTTTGTAGTAGTGATGGCCTTGTGGAACGCTTTAGCACACAGACTTTATAGCTGTTGTAGTCTCCATTTTTAATTTTCTTCTTCTTAGGCACGTGGTTTTTAAATTTTATTTGGGCTTTATTAATAAATGTGTTGGTTCTTTTTTATAGAGACTTGAATTAATATTTTGGGTTCTGCCCCCCATTACTTTAACATATCAAGTGTGTTAGAAAGACTGTCCAGAACAAGTGTATTGAATATTACCCTGGAAGGCAGTAATGAGTCATCCAAACAATACTCAGATTGTTTAAATGCTTACAAAGTCTTTCAGTATAGATCTAACTTACTTTGAATTTAATTCCTTACTTTCTGTGGCTTGTGTTTCCTTTTTGATTGCTCTAGAAGGTTTTGTCTCAAGCTCTAAAACTGATGGTGTATCTGCCAAAATTTTTAGTCTTGCTCTAAAGTTGCAAAATCAAACTTAGTCTTACAAACTGAGTGACATTTGGAACTCAATATCTTCTGTACTCACATGTATGATGAATATATTGCTAGAATGGAGACTTTAAACAAAGTAATTTAAAATTTAAGAAAAATGTTCTTTTTTTCCATGAATGATGCTTCTTTTGTTATGTGCTTTTGAGAGAAACCTTTAAGAGGAACTCTCTTATTTGCACAGTTGTTTTTTATTACCCAATATAGACATTAATTTAAAATTTTATTATGTTACCAGGAACATCTATCTCTCTTATATACAGCAACAGGAACAAAAAAGGATACTGCTTTGACTAGTTTCTTGATAGTTTCAGTGTAGACTGTTACAGTTATGGTTATTTTAGATTTTTATCCTTGGTGCTTTGTTGTTATTTCATAGCAACATGACCAGTAATGTCTTTACTGGTTTTACATATTCCTATGTAACATAATTGCATAGAAACTGTGAAAGTTAAGGTTAAAATTATTCTTTCACTTTTCTTCCCAACTGTATTCATGCCTACTTTCATATGAACCAGTTTTAAAAAATTCTGGATTTTCAAAAGTACAGCTGTAAATGCAAAGCAAAAATTAATAAATTGTTTTGTTTTCCCATCTTTTTTGCATATTAATTGAAATGTGTTTATTCTGGAAAGAGCTACATAGGTAATTTCAGTATATATTGCTTTCAATTTTTATTTTGGGCAGTTTAGTTCAGTGAAACAATTTAACAGTAGCAGGTATTTTTCTGTCCCAATGTAACTTGTAAGAATGGTTATGTTAATTTTCAAAACTTTTTTTTTTTTTTCTAAAGAAAAATAAGGTCAAATAAGTAACCTAGCATTTTTCTTAACAGCACTGGAAATCTTCATAGCACCACTTTATCTGCTATAAAGCAACTATACTAAAAAATCATCTGTTTTGGTCATAGTGAATTAAGTTGTAAATGGGCAAGAGCTGGGAAAGCTTCAACACTTTAGAGCTCTATAAATAGTCAGACACCTATCAATTTCTCCAAAGAAGTGATGGGATTATTCTTTCATAGGGGAAGCTTAGTCACACATTTTAGTATGTGGAAGACACTGGATATGAAACCATTGGGTAATGTTAGAAATACACATCTGAGCTGTAAAGGTTTTTCCATATGCCATAATCTTCATGAAGGCTGTACTAAGCAGAGCTTTGTAAATAATTCTGTTGATGCACAGCAATTAATCTCATCTATCTTGCAATAGAGATGGGTGAAAAGCAGAAAATATTTGTAGTTCCCCCCAGAAAGTCACACCTTAAAATAGGAATGCACTGAACACTCAAAAGGAAAAGATCCTGCAGAATCAGAATGTCATTGCTACTGTCATTTTTAAAGTGAAATACTTGCAGAGTATTATCATCCATTATATAGTTTGTTTGTGGAGTGCCTGTTATTGTTGTAGCTGAATACTTTTTTACCCAGGGGATGTTAGTTATGTAAAGCTGATGGGCCAGTGTATTGTAAAACAATACACTCTCTGAGAGGGGGCTGGGATTCTTCATGTCCTGAAACATCATTTTGAGAACTGACTAGTAAAAGTGAAGACAAGTAACTGAAACAGCCTTGCCATAAGTGTAGGCTATTGAAGAAAGTTTGAAAGAATTAAATATTCAAAAATACGGTGTGAATGGTAGTATGGTGGTAACTTTTTTTTAGATGCTGTATTGAAGGGGACCTTTTAAAAGTTCAAGATGCTTTTTAGATGTAGTTGCAACTAGTCATCTTAGCACTGTTGCTTGTATCTCCTAAACTGCTCTCATTACAGAAAACAGAAGATGGAAGTGTAGACGATGTCTCTGAAAAATAAATGAAAAAATTAATTGAAGTAGGCCACTAACTACTCTACATTTTTGTTTCTCAGTGGGAGGAATTAAGAAATACAGCCTTTTGTACATTTTTGAATGTTCAAGTTGTCACCCTTTTCCCATCAGGAGAGATGTGCTCAGTGGAATATCTTGTGGCTTGATTTCATTTGTGCTGTAAGCAGAGGAGCTTTTATTGACCTTACAAGAAGATGCACACATTAGTATAGTAGATTATGTAGTTAATTTATATTTTGACTGACATAAAATATTAAGACTCATAACCATTTCTCTAGGACAAGAAATACATAAAGCAATGGGAAGAGAAGTACTTACTGTGTGGTACCACTGGCACAGAGCAGTGCTATATTAAAATGCACTCTTGGCGAAGTATGAATGGGGAAGTAGAGAAATGTGCCATTCCAGCAAGGCTGGGGTATGGACAAAGTTGTCACTGCAGGAGAATTTAGAATAGAAAGGGCTCTACACATTATATGTTCTTTAAATGTTTAAAAGAGGCAGAAGAACTTAAAAGTCACGAGTGAATAAAGCTGGCAAGTTTTCCTTTCTGTTCCATCCACACAGTTTGTTAAATTATTCTCCTTGCTCCAGTAGCAGAGAGCCTGCCAGGAGTGCATTAAAGCATCGTGATTAATATCTGTCACATGTTTGTTCTCTCATCTTCTCCTCAGCAGGTGGTGTGTATATGCAGTGCACTTTTTTAAATTTAGGCTTAAAGAAAAGACTTTTTGCAAAGATGCAAATATGTGTAAAATGAGGCAATGTCAATTAAGTGAAATGTGTGCTTGGAGCAGAGGGGGCTTGTGATATCCTGAGTTCCTGAAAACTGGGCTGAACAAAGAACCAAGTGTCTCCAGGAAGATTCTGTTTCCATTGCAGCTGATTTCTTCTTTTGTTCTAGAGATGGCTTGTGAGCCAGTGGTAAAATAACAGTGTTTGTCCCTTGAGATTGGGTTAACATTGGAGGCAGCCTGCACTGTAGTGACCACACCCTGGAGAGTCTGGGATCTCAAGCAGCAAAGTCATGATCCTGAATTTTGGAAGAGAGAACTTCCAGTTGTTGAAAGAGTTGGTGAATGAGATCCCCTGGGAAATTGTTTTTAGGCACAAAGGAACTGACCAGAGCTGGCAACTCTTTAAGGCCACTTTCCTAAGAGTGCAAGAGCTCTCCATGTCTGTGTAGGAAATCAGGCAAGGCAGGCTGGAAACTGGCCGGAAAAGTGCTCCTCTCCTGAGGAGTAAGAAGGGAATGCAAAGCTCATGAAAACAGGTCAGGTGACTTGTGGAGAGTGTAGAGGGAGGGTTTGACTGTGTAAGGATGGGGTCTGGAAAGCCAAGGCACAGAAGGACCAGGGCTTAGCAAGGGATATGAAGAACAAGAGGGGATTCCGTAAGTCAGAAAAGAAAGGGTAAGGACAGTATATCCCTCCTGAAGAGTAAGAAGGGAGAACTGACAACAATGGATATGGAGAAGGCTGAGGTAGTCAATGATTTTGCCACAGCCTTTGCTGGCAGCCAGACTTCCCATATCACTTGAGTCTCTGAGACTCCAGGCCAACTGCATCCTGGGCTGCATCAAAATTGGAGTGGCCAACAGGTCAAGAGAGCTGATTCTCCCTCTCTACACCTCAAGTGAAGTGCTGCATCCAGCTCTGGGGTCCCCAGCAGAAGAAGGATGTGGACCTGTTGGAATGAGTACAAAGCAGACCATGAAGATGGTCAGAGGGGTGGAGTACTTCTATGATGTCAGGCTGAGAGACCTGAGGTCATTCAGCCAGGAGGAGAGAAGGCTCTGGGGTGACCTCATTGAGGCCTTCCAGTACTGGAAGTACTTCAAGTACTTCAAAAAGAAGTGAAAGTGACTTTTAAATGGATACATAGGGATACAACAACAGGGAATGGTTTTAAAGGAGAGATTTAGATTTGATGTTAGGGTGAAATTCTTTATTCATGGTGATGAGGCACTGGAGCAAATTGTCCAGTGAAGATGTGGATACCACCTCCTTGGAAGTGTTCAAGGCCAGGTTGGATGGGCCCACTGGGTCAGCAGCCTGATCTGGTGGGTGCCCTTCCTGTCTGTGGTAGGTGGGGATTGCAACTAGATGACCTTTAAGGTTTCTTCCAGCCCAAAACATTCTGTGATTCTATGTTTAAACTTGGGTTGTGTTTTAAAATATTTAGTCACATTTGTTATGAGTTAGATAACTTGAAACTCTGTGGGAAGGCAGAACTGACAGTGGCAGGAAAATTTCACATGCTTAAACAATCTCTTTTGCTTGGAGTGTATTCTGGTCCACTCTGTTGGAATTGGAGCTTCCTCATGTTCCTTGATGAGTGCTGGAGTGATGGAGACATGCTTGCCAAGTGCAGCCAGTTGCTAGAAAGGTGCTTATACTTCTGTATTTATGACTGGAAAAAAAAAGTTTTTTCTGTATTGGAAGTGCAATAAAAAAATCTTAATCATTGTATTACAGCATTTTTCTTTCACACTGTGTATGTGAGTATGATATCTTCTCTTAAAAGTTGTAGTAATGACTATCAGTAGATTATTTAAAGTAGTACATTTTTGTATAGTTTGGATACTGTTAAATGGCAGAATGAAATGCCATGATGAATATTGATATTATTTTGAAAAATTTTTAGTTATTTTGTCTGAAAAATACACCATGATTGTTAGATCTATGCTATGTTCATTGTATGGTAGAAATGCTTACAACCGATATGAATAGATTTACACTTTCTGTGTATCTAAACTATTTGAACAAACATAAAACTAAGCAGTCATTCTTCCTTTAATATGAACATATTCTACTCTCTTTGGCTGTGCAATGTGAGGTGGTATTTGGGTACCGTTACCTTGGAATTTTAATCTTATTTACACAAGGTCTTGGTTACAGTTGCTTAGTAACACGCTGTGGAAAATGGATTTGTTGATTTATGATAATATATCTACAATAACCTTATAATTAAAGATGTTGAAAGGAAAGCAAGTGCACAATATGGGTGTGTATTCCAGCTGTGTGTACGTTTCTAATAGCTCCTGTTTTCACTATGTATCTTACA
This sequence comes from Toxostoma redivivum, assembly GCA_013397375.1. Lineage (NCBI taxonomy): Eukaryota > Metazoa > Chordata > Aves > Passeriformes > Mimidae > Toxostoma > Toxostoma redivivum. The sequence continues at coordinate 1,084,957 of VXBI01007947.1, read as the reverse complement.
ATGAGTGTCTTTGTAGGGCTTGGTGTTTTATGTAACTCACCTGACTCGCACCATTGTACCAGGTTTCGTGGTAGCTTTGAATAATGCTGTTTTACAGCATTTTTAGGTGAATCTGATATCCTGAGACAAATAACTCCACTGGACTGCAGTTCCACCATGGCAGCTATTTTCTCTGACTTGCATTGGTATCAGGAATAAATCAGGAATAACTGTGTGTGTGTGAGAGAGGCATGGTGTCACACTCACATTCCTAGGAGAGAGAAGTGTGTTAGAGATTAAGCATCATGAGACTTGTAAAATATCTTTTTTGACAGCTCAAGAAAGTATCTAGAGAAGTGTTGGCTGTTGCGTGTTACATATCTTCAACTACTTAAAATGACTGTAATTTAAGTTTTCCTGAAATATTTAAGGTATTTTGTTTCTTTGCAAACAGGGCTCAAGATTTCTGTTTACCTCCTCTGCAATATATTGCAGAAGAATTTAGAAATTGAGACGTTTCTAACACTAGCTAATTGTTTAAAATGCTTGTGAAAGCAAAAAATTAAGCAAGGACCTCTGGGACATATGGAGTGTTATTAAAATCCTAGAGCCTACTTTAATCGCAGACCCAACCCCATGAAAAAATGCAAATTAATTTAACAAATTTATATATAAACCAAACTAAAAGTCTCGTATGATGAGGCCTGAATTTAGTCTCTTGTGCTTTAGAATATAGAACTCAAAACATTTAAAAAACTGTAAGGCTAGATAACAGGATGTTTTGTGCAGGGCAAAACATATTGGTGTTATATAATGAAATAATAATAGTTTTGCCTTTCTGCCTACTGTATTTGCCTGTTTCCTTGTGAAATGAAGTTATTCAGGTTCATATGAGGCTGAGAAAATTTACAAAGGCCAAAAACATCTAATTTCTCCAGGTTTCTTCTGCATGTAATAGAAGAATACAGAGATTATTATTATTATTATTATTTTAGAAGTGCCATTCACAGGTCTGAGCTCAGTTGAATGTTTCACTTCCTGCTTTGAAATGGTTGTTTCACTATTATCATATCTCTTGACTGGAAAACTGTGGGTGGCATTCATCTTGCCTACCTTTGACATATCCCACACCCATGTATGTAAGCCAAAATTATTGTAATAGTCCTGTTTTTGTAGCTGGTGGAGAAATAAATGCTTTAAGATTTCAGTTCATCTGACTCATTTTATGATAGATGAAACAGACTTTATTCATCATTAATTACAGTAACTTAATCTGCATGAGTTGGCTCGGATACAGGGGTTTATCTCTCATGAAGTGAATCTTCTGTGAGAGACCATTTCACAATGGCTGTCCCTGGACAGCTGTCAGAACCAAGTATCTTAATTTTCTGGAGTTCATACCAACTCAGGTTTCCAGTCCTTTGGTGTTTCATAGGCATTTGAGCATGTTTGTTGGAGAGGAAAGATTTCAGTTGTTCCACTGCATTTTTAAGCCTGTTTTTGAGCTCTGCCTGTCACCTCACTGCACACTGCATCCCTGCACCATTGCCTTCACATTCTTGTGTTATTCAAACCTGCATCATAAATGTAAAAGCAAAACAAACAAACAAAAAGAACTACAAAAAAATCCAGCATTTTGTGTCTCAAAATATTTATCTCATGGTTTTAGAAGAAAGATACCATTTGGTCTGTATTTGGTGATTTTTTTTCTGCATCTCCACTTGAAGAATGTGTTCACAGTTGGTCCCCACAATTCAATAAAGATAGGCCGGACAGGAAAAGGTCCAAAAGAGGGCCACAAATATGATCAAAGGGCAGCAGAAACTGCCCTTTGAGGGAAGGTTAAAGGCATTAGGGATTTTCTTCCTGGAGAAGACTCAAGGAGGGCCTCACTGCAGTATTCCAGTACTTCCAGGGCAGCTACAAAGAGGCAGGAGGCTCTCTCTTTGCAAGGAACCATATGAAGAAGACAAGGTTGCATTGGGAGAAGATTTATCCTGACACAAGAAAGAATTTATTTATTTATAAATAAGAACATCCTCTCCAGGGATGTAGCAGAGTCTCAATCACTAGAAGATTTCAAAATGCAAGTGGACATGAGAGTAGGTAATCTGACCTGGCATGGCTGTGCCATGAAAGGCTGATCTGGATTGTTTTTGAGGTCCCTTCCAGCCTGGGCTGTTCAGTGATTGTAGGATAGATCTGAAATTTATGTCAGTATTGTCTTGGGTCTAATAACCAAGGACAGCTGTGAATTCATCAGGCATGATTATGAGCAAAATTAGGTGAATTCAAACAATTTATTTTGTATTGATGAGTTTATGGAGATTGGATTTGTTGTAAGTGCTCTTAAAACTGACAATGCAGGGCTTATTCAACTCAGATTTATGAATTGAGCTACACATTAGACTGACATTTAAAAAAATATGTCACATAGCCTGAGGAAAAAAGGTTTCACAGACAATTAAAAATATTGTAAAATGTCTGAATTTAGTCATATGCCTTTTTAAACCTTAATGAGAGCTACAGAATAACTTGGCAATAAGCATCTCTGCTATTTAGAAAATATATTTCTAAATGCATCTCTTAAAAGAAGGTTACAGGGAATTGGATTCATCTCTGAGACTACATGCAGAGGACAGTGAGGTAAAAGCTTTTATGACATCCAGAAATACATGATGACACTGTATGGTAGGCTGTCCAATGAGCAGTGACCTTTTTCGTCCAAGACACAGGACCTCAGTCACTTGGGGCATCCCTGCAGCTAGACAGCAAAGAAAGGCCATACTCTTTCATTCAGGATGTGATGGAGTGCTGGCTTATTTTTCCTTTTTTTTCTCCGCAGTTTATTTTTTGTTCTTTCAGAATGATTTGATTAATTGGTATTCAGTGTTTGGAAACCCTTTCTGTAGTCCTTCATTAAACAAAAAATTAATTTGCTCAATCCAAGTCAGCAATTTATCTCTTCTTTCCAAGCTCTGTATTTGTTTTATAGTCTCCTGTGTGCTTTGTCAGTCTTTTATTAAAAAGGAAGACATACAAATTCTTGGACAGGAGATCTATGTGCATGGAACTATGTACATAGTAATTCTTAAATTTGTAGGATAAAGATCTGTCCTTAATGTTTTCACATATACAAATACTAGTCAATGAATTCTATTAAAATGTTCCTTTCTCTGTTAGCTTCTAAGCACAAGGAAAAATTTTGCTGATGTTGGTGATAATTCTGTAGGCAATGAAGGCAGTGCTTTTGGAATACTCTGCTGGTTAGTCACAAGCCTTCTTTATTTCCCAGGCTTTTGGAGGTGGTGGTTGGCATTAGGATGCTCCTTAGGGCTGCAACACCAGCGGATTCCACTGACTGCAGGTCTCAGAGCATGAAGCAGTGGTTGGGTCGAGGTGGTAGGTAGAAAAGGGGACCATGTCACCATGGACATATTGTCACCATATTGTGACACTCTGCCTGTACAAGGACCAGAATTCTCCCTTTTTTTATCCAGGTGAATTTTTGCCCACAGCAAAGCATCGTGCTGCCTTTCTGGCCACATATTCACTCACTTGGTAATGAAGTTTCCATCAAGCAAGAACCCACCTTGTTCAGTCAAGTGTTTACTTCCCAGTTGTGTTGAGACATGGAGACTGCTTTCTGCTGTTGCTTTTAGGTGTTTTCCTGGGGCTGCTGGATGATGTGCTCTTAGAAGGTTTGAAAAAGCAAGATTCAAATAGCTGTTATCCCTAAGATATTTTTTTTTTCCTGTTTGATTAATAAAGGTGAACAACGACTATTTTGAGGTAGGAGAAAGCTTTTACTAATATTTTAGCAATGCAGGTCCTTCTTCATTACCTTTAGATTTCCTTCTACATCAGTACAACTTGTACTGATGTGAATAAAGTATTTTACTAAGAAAGAAGCACTGTCACAGCATGTTCTGTTTGGTTTGGTGGTTGATGTTAGGGTTTTATTACTAATAACATGGAACTGTATTTCACAAAGAAAAAAGTTCACAGTTGGCCCATGTATGGCTGCTTTCTGACTATTTTTGTTGTCACTCACCAAAGTTTGATTAACAACTCACCAAGTAGTTGATTAACAATCTTCTGAAAAAAACTTGAGGCTGATGAGCACAGTAACCAATATGTAATCTGTCAGAGTGAGAAAACCCACAGAAGTGCTTTCTCTGAAAGAAGATAAAATTCCTTATTTAAAAAAATGTTTCTTAAGAATTTAATACTTAAATTGTTACATAGTCAGGTATTTTAATTAATGGGAAAATATTCCATTTGATTTATTGTTGTTCTTTTTTGAAGGATTCTTTGCCTTCTCATTTAGTTATGGAGTGAAATTTTGCTTAAGATAGACATTTAATGTTAAATTTTTGGCCTAGTTATAAATGTACCACAATCTCATAAATATTATTCTGACATTATCTGGGAAGTGAAAGGGAAGTTATGAATACTCTTCTTGTTCTGTCTTTATAATACCTTATGTAAGATGTATACTTCAGACTATACATGAATTAGCATTTTCTTTTTTCATAGAACAGTTCCAGTATAATGAAAAATTAGAATTTGTGGACGTTTATGTTAATTTATGTTGAATACTGATTAGATTTTTGCCCAGCAAGGATATCTGGTGGAAATATAACAGTTACATATCAATATTGTTTGTAAATAAAATACATGGAAAAATAGTGAGTCTGGTTAGATAGTGAATGTCATATCGGTCTGACTAGCAGTTAGTGTTGATTTTCATTTTGTCAATTAATATAGTAATGTATAAAGCCAGAAGAGAGCTCCTCCTTAACCCCAAGTTTCTTTATTGATGATAAAATCCTATCTGTTCAAAAGTATAAGGTGCCCTTCATGTTTGGGTGTTCCCTTAGGTAATGATGAGAGTGAGCAAGCCCTGTGTCTGTGGTGTGGAGCCCTTTCCTAATGCACTGCTGGAGGGGCTCTGAATCGTAGTGGGGAGAAAAGCCCAGGGTGTGAAAGTTGGAGAGTTATGGATGAGCTGGGTAAGGGAAATTCTGTGGAAATGGGACTTACTCTTTTTACAAGAATCTTTATGTTATTTCTTACGAGGGAGAAGACACCTAAGACTTGTCCTTGCTTTAGCTGGTTCATAGGAGTAGGCTAGGCAGGACACAAATTATTATAGTAATTGGCACACAGGGAAGTGATGTATCTAGTAAAGTGCCTGGGGCTATTTCAGCTCTCTGGCACAAGTGACCAGGTATGTGCCCAGTGCAGGGCTGTGGTAAGAAGCTGTACTCAGCACACACCAGTAAGGAAATAAGGTAATAATACCTTGTGGTAGAGTAGTGTCATTTTTTTCTACCCTAAATGGAAATAAATTAATATTAATGAAGGCATTAATAAAAACTAAATGGCAGATCTATGTAATTATTCCCATTGTTCTGTGTGTCTTTTTATAAATATATAGCTAATGCATGTGTTTGTCTTAGTGTAGTGCATGGAAGAGCTAAAGACTGGAAACCAACTTTGTATCATTTTAGTCCATCTGGCACTGCAGTAGGACTGTGTTTACCTAAATTATGCTGACTATATGTTTTTCTAATCTCTTCTTAAAATTTAGTTTCCCTGAAGTCCTTGCTGTGTTATGCCCTTATAATTCTTATTTTTTTGAAATTCATCTTATTTTCTGTAGTTTTGTCTTGAATATTTTTCTTCTTTCCTAGTGGGTGTTGAGAGCAATTGCTACCTCTGCTTTTTTTTGTGATGTTTTATATATATTGTAATGCTATTCCCATAGCTCATGTCAGGCTTTGTTTTCAGACTGAAAAACCCCTAAATTCCTCTAGTCCTTTATAAGACTTTTAAGAAACTCCTATAGTTCCTGCTGCTTTTCACAAATTCTTCCTAGTTTGTCTTTTTTCATAGTGATATTTACATTTTAACAACAGGACTATATGTTATATTGATGACTTGAATTTAGCCTGTCTTCTCTTACCAGTTCCAGAGATTCTCTTCCCAACTGTGGTAGAGACAAAAATGAGCTGATGGGAAATGTGACACTGAAAACTTCTGGGAAGGCATCTAAAAGGAGGAATACACATCAGGTGGCTTGAACAGGCATCTCCAAGAACAAGTTGTTTACTGTCTGTAGGGAGCTGATTATGTGAATGCTTCTGTCATAATAATTTGATTTTATGATGCAGCTGATGCCAGAAGTTGTAATCCTCTCTAGTAGGTGTATCAGTATTGCTGCAGGCTGTGGTATTGGTGGGGTCAGAGTGCACTGGGAAGAGCTGTGGCTGCCCAAGGTGGTGGTCCTGTCCAGCTAGACAGCTGCTAGGATCTGAGGAGACTGAATTTCTGTGCAGGTCTTGTTGGTTCTGCTGGATCACAGAACAATTTGTTTCTTTACACCTGAGTGCTCTTTTATTCTGTTAAATGAGGAGCCTGATTTTCTATCCTCATGAGAAGCTTTACGTAAGAGCTAATTTGTATTCTATTTGTTCTTACAAACATGTTTTGAAATTATATGGTAGGATACTCTTCCATATTAAAAAAAAAAAAGGATATACTCTTGAATGCTTATTGACTTATTTCAAGGTAGCATGAAACATTGCTTCAGTCATTAGGCACCTGTATTTTCTGTTTAAAATGTACATTCATTGATGAACTATTGGAACATTGTGAGGGCAGCTTTACTGCATACTTGCATGATTTGTAAAAGATGCGCCTGAAATTTAAGGATGTATTTGGCCCTGTATCAGCTTCCTGTTTAGTACTGAAAAATGTTAAATCCCTCCAGACATTCCCCCAAATGCCCTGAGAGAAACAGCTCAAAATGCTGGCAGGATTAAATGTTTCAGCAGCCTTCTGATGAGAATTACAATTCACTTCATATACTGAGTAATTAGGGATCAGACTGTCTGTATAAGATAAAATGTCAAGATACTTTAAACAGAGCCTCTGTTTCTGAGGAAGAGAACTCTGCCTGTGTTCCTGGATACCCACATTCAGCAAAGTATGCATGAAAACTTGGGAAATGAAGTGAGCAAATATTTTTTAACTCTTCAAGCTTTCATGATTACAAATATAACAGTAATTATAATACCTTCAATGTTCAGCTCAGCCTCTTCAGTCTTATAACTTGCCCAGCTTGTCTCTGTTTTGTGATGAGGAACATAGGTTGATCAGCAAAGTGTATGAGTGCTCTTAGATTTGTAAGAGTATGAAAAAATTTTGATGTCATTCAAACAACTTCTGCATTCACTTTGTAGATCAGATTACATGCATATATGGGTATTAAGTATTAATGTGATAACATATAATGCCAGTGTATTACACATATTTTCAGCTTTACTCTCTTTTGCCTAATAAACAGGACAAATGTGCAAATAATGCTCTTCCTTATGAGATAGATATCTTGCTGATAACTGTGCAAAAGTCAAGAAAAGATTTATTGTCAACAAGACTTCCCTTAGCAAATCTTCACTAAATCCAATAAACTCTTTCAACTGTCATGAAAACTTTCTCATCTTCTTAATTCTCCTAGGTGCAATTTAAAATGTTTTCTCCTCTTCTGTTAAACGTAGAATCTCTTTCCATTTAGTTCAGTGACAAAGTAAGAGATGCTGTCAAGTCTTTTCCATGTGTGGTCAGCCATCAGCTGACTGGTTAGCCAGTCTTGGGGCAAAACAGAAACAGGGAGATCAGACCTTCCTTTCTGGCTTCACCTCTGGTCTTTTACTGTAGGTTTGTACTTGAAAGAAACCTTGGCATTGATGCTTTGCCTGTCTCTTTCTTTATGGTAGAGAATAAGTTCAGTAATTCTCTGTGGTGTATGTTCCAGTGACTTGGTGTGCAGAGGCTGCCAGGATGAAGGTGTGAGCTCCATCCATAGTTGTCTGGTCTGAGGGGTTGAGCTGCTTGAAATCCAGAGGTGTGCATTCTGCCATGATGGCTTCCCAGGCCAGTAGTTTCTGCTTGTCCATGTCAGGACTTGAACATTCTCATCTCACCCACCTGAATCCAAAGGAAAATAACAACACCTGAGGCACTGAATATGACCTGGGCCAGGGAGGTGAAGTGAGGGAGTAGTATATGCCACTCAGTGATAAGGCATGGCCATATCAATGTTCATCCTCCTATCCCTTTTCTACAATGGGTATCTGCTATTCTGGACTTGGTACCAGGTTGGTACCTGGTATTTATGGTTATTAGTACAACAAGCCATGAAATCAGTTTTGAAAGTATGGGATCTGGGCTCTTATACCGTATAGGTCTTAATAGCCAGGTAACCAGTTATACTTGAGATTTGAGAAGAACTCGGGGAGGACCTAGGGGCTGTGTCTGGATGGGATAGGGATAGTACCACCACCTGATGCTACCACAGTGGAGATCTTGTAGCAGGGCTGTGCTGCCCTGCTGTTTACCTGTGCACACGTCCGCAATTTTGAGCATACTTAGCTAGTTGTGATTATGTCACTTTACCCAGCAGGCAGGGTTGCACCAAGTGTCCAAAATACACAGGGCCTCTTTGTGGTTGGGTTTAAACAGACTAGGAGAAGGTCAGGTGCAGCTGCAAAGCAGTAGAGAGGCTGCCTAGTTTGGTGAGCTGGTTGTGAGTGGTTGTTAGTTTTGGTTTTAATGATATTTCTTTCTGACATTCAAAAAATTTTTCCTGAAGTTCTTAATCTGAAAAATACCACTCATGTTCTGGAGATGGGAATACTATAGAGGGAGCATCATTGGGAGAGCCTATTTACATTTTTCTTTTAAAAAGTACAATATACTCTTGCCTCTGTCCTCCTACGCACCTCCAGGAAGGAGCAGGACTTTGATCTTGCTGTGAGGAGGTGCTCAGGCCCCTTGCTGCCTGCAAACCAGGGCACTGCAGGAGCAGAGCTGAGCCCCAGTGCCTCGAGCAGGGTGCTGCAGAGCTGCTTAGCAACGCGCATCAGCGCCAGCGGCCGCCCCAGCCCGGGGAGCCTGCCAGGGGAGACGAGTTTTCAAAGTGAGATCTTCTATTTAAATATTTCTTACAGTGTACAGATAGCTGGAAAAGAGGGCAGCAGGCAGAATGAAAGCAAAGAAACTGCGGAGGAGGAATGAGAAATAAAGGAAGGGTGTCAAGGCTCCGAGTGAGCAAGGATCCAAGGAAAAATAAGAGAGTAAAATTGGAGAAGGAAAACTACTGGATGCAGGAGGGGATGTGATGAAAGTATACAGCAGATAGTCAGAACTGAAGCTGCTAGAAGAGGGAGGTCTTCATCTTCAGGATGAATGTTTGGCAATAAAATATTATCAAAGTGAAATGATATTGAAATAGTATCATTTTACAACAGTGATGATGGAAGTTTTGTGTTATTTTTCTTTCATTCACTTCTTTTCCGAATGAATTCAGAAACTGTTAAATACAGTTGTGCAGTAATTATGCTGTGTTAGTGTTCACAGTAAAATGACTTAGTAGCCCTTATTAGGAGAGAATTAGAAAAAATGAGCAAGTTCTGTACAAGTTTTTATGCTCTTAACTTCACACAGAGTTATTTCTCTTCGTTTAAGATGGAATTAATTAGTCTGTATCACTAGAAGTGCTTTCTCCCGTTTTCTGTATAGACACAGAAAAATTAAGAATTTCATTTGTCATTGGATTTTTTTTTTATTTGATGAAATGTTGGCAATGTTGCCTTTTTCTTCCTAGTTTCCTTAGCAGCTGCAATTGCCCTTTCTCCCTGATGCTTTTGTGCTGCTTGAAAATTCTGTCTACTCTCTTATCCTTGACCTTACTGCTAATTCTCTGACAGTCTCTTCTTGGGTCTCCTTTACTCCCTGGAAATTGCACTTTAGACTTGGTAACAACAGTTTTTACCTGGCCACATCAAGAGACACCTTTTAAATTTGATGTACCTGGGTATTTTTGATGACACGTGAACCATTAGCCACATGTATGGAAAATTATTTTCTTCTTCAGGCTTCTCAAAGTTTGCTTTTCTTCCCCCCTGTCAGCTTTTATTTTTTTCTTTCCCTTGCCCCAGGTTTGGGCATGGGTTTTGTGGTATCTTCTAGTGCCTTACATGCTGTTTTATTTATGATGTGGGGAAGGAGAATTCCATCAGGCCTCTTCTTGTCTGACTTAGTAACATGCCTGGGTAACTTCGTTTTGTTTTGGAACTGTATGTGATGGGTGTCTCTAAGGGTTTATAGATGAGCTTCCCTCCTTATCTTAGACTTTTCCAGTGTCATTCCACTAACAAAATGTAAACTTGGCCAAACCTGTCCACCTCCTTTACCCAAACCTTGTCCCTCCTTTTCTGCATTTCCTTGAGGGCCACTATCTTCATCTTCTGTCCTGTGCAAGCAAAAGAAGTGGTTTGTAACTTCCATAACTCTTCTTTCTCCCCCAGCTTGATACAATTTCCTACTGCATTTTACTCATTGCATCTCCAGTAGTGTCCTCCTTGTCTCTTTTGAAATTGTTATCTTGGCTTTGATGGTTTGTTTGGTACCTTTTATTTACTTGCTTGTCCATTTCCCCATCTCTTGCTCTCTCCAACCTCTCTAAATGTGACCAGGAGCTGCCATGCTTTGTCTCTGGTTTTGACTTTACCTACTGGATGGTATATAACTATTAATTCTTTTTATATTTCCTCCAATTCCACCCTTGTCTTTATAGTCCTGATTCCATTCTCATTCAAATCCCCCTTTGTGAACACCCTTTCAAAAGAACTTTTAAATCCTGTTTTTTCTGTTGCATCTTCATTAAAGTTTACTTTAAGAAGTGAAACGAGTCAGAGAAAGTAAGCAAAAGTTAACTCCTAACCTTGATTACAACATTCTGGCTTTAGTCTCTCTTCCAACTGCTTTGACCTTCATTAATGCTTCTTCCTGTGTCGTCTATACAGATTATAAACAACTGTATCAAGGACTGACTTTTTCTTGCACAGTACTGGCACACTGTGGGTGTTCTATAAAGAGAAGATGGTGACAAGGATTTAGCAAATTTAGTGCATTTTGAGATTTTATATTAGCATTTGACAGATCCTTTTTTTTTTAGTATTTCATTAGCATTTTCTTAATCTAATAGAATGATTCCTGCAGTATGTACCTTGCAAATAAAGTCTATGCATTTTAAGCTTGTTTTGTTGTTTGGAATTTTTTTAATAGACAGAATTTTCTGTCCAGCTTGCTACTAAATAGCAGCAAACAGTATGTTCTCATCCAATCCCCTTCCTCAAGGTTTAAATTTTCCTAAATCACATAAAGTCCAATAACTTTATTATTGAACTCTGAGATGTCCTTGTGTGATATATGAAATAGTGTTTGACTTCCAGACTGTACCAAGAAGGGAAGAGCTTCACAATAACTTCTGTTTGAATGGTTCTCGCTAGATGTGGACATGAGATTATAAGCACTGCAGTATGGTTGAATACTTGTGTTTGTTTCAAAGAGTAATTCCTCTGAAAAGTCAAGTATCTGCTCAGAGTTTGGGGAGACTGGAGCAGAGATTCTGGGGGAATGCTACTTCTAGACTGAGAACATCAAGAAAGGTTAGAATAAAACCTGAGGAGGATCAAAAAATTCAACTGGTTCATGAAGCTTGAAGTTAATGGAGCTAATGAAAATGGGAAGGTCATCCACACGTTCTCTGTAGGCATTAAAACATGCAGAAGTAAGATGTGTGTATCAGAGGTCAAGACAGATGAAGCTAGAGATGGATTTAAAAGAGTGACAAGGGGAAAAACAGGTGACAAATCAGGCAGAAGTGGAGTCAGGCTGCAACATATGTGAGAATAGTTGTTTTAATCTGCATTAAGGTGTGTTGACATACACTTTTTTGTCAAACACACATTAAACACATATATTTTTACCTAGCCAGTGCTCTGTGTGTGCTGTGGCTGTAAAATATGTACGTGGAGAATTATGGAGAGGTTAACTAATTCTTAAGGCAAAATCAAGGTATTGATTTAACTTTAGTTTCTATTGGTACGGGTACACAAGTTGAATTTTTTTTCCAGTTCTAAATACTTTTCATGTACAAGATCCAAGTTTACTTTTAAAGTATGCAGGGAATGGAAATTTCCACTGTCAGATTCTCCTTGCAGTGAAATAGCTTGCCTCCCACACTCTGTAGTAGTATTATATTCACAGTCCTACACAGGGTATGCCTGATCTGTTCTTTCACCACATCGTGCTCAAACAGGGGCTGAGGTGGAGCTTCAGATGTCACTGTACAAGTACATGTATATTTGCATTGTTTCTGTGGCTCACTGAACTGTCCACTGTGGAAGAATTAAAATACTGTGCCAGTATTTCAGAATATGGAATGTTGGAAAACAGATTTACTAAGACAAAGACCTGCAGAATTCATTCTGCGTGTAAGACTCTGTAAAATGTAGGGCCTACTTATTTATCTTTATAATACATGGAAAAAAGTGCACCCCCAGAGGGAAATTGCCACTAGATAGTCAGGATTTGAGTCAGCAGTGACTCAAGTAAGCTAAGATATTGTAAGTCTTGTGATTTGCAGTTTTGTATTGTACTCCAAGGTAACATCAGCTCTTTTAAAGATGGTAGAAACAGTTTTTTTCCATATCAACTATAGGTGACTATCTGCAGTGTTGGAAAAGTCTATGTTTAGTTTTTAGTGTTCTAATTCTGAAAGTGATTTTGAGTTGACTTTAAACATGCAATTCTGTTTTCTTTATATCTTCTTAGTCCTAGATTAAAGCTACTACAGCCTGGGGAGAAGACAAAGCAAAGAGATGCCGACTAGAGTACAGTTAACTCTATTTTTGAATGTGATGTTTGCATTGTAAGGTTAGACCCTGTGTATGTGTAGTGGAAGTTCTTGGAAAGTCTTGACAGTTGCTGAGCTGCCTTGAATGGCAAAGGTTTAGAAAATGTGGGTATGTCTATAGCTGCCCTGCTATGAGAAAAGCTGAAAAGCTGTTGCTCCTGCTGGGTGTTGCTTTACTGCTGGGTGCTCAGCAGCTGGGACAATAGGGTGTATTATTTCAGTAGGGGAAGAGCATTTGCAAAAGTTTCTAAGCCACTCTTACTGCAACAAAAACTGAGTTCCTTTTGTTTCATTTTTTCCCTTGTAAAAATAGATGACGTCTTTCTTTTCTCAAATTCCCTTTGAATACTTATGACTTTGAAATCTCGTAACTTTTTTTCTGCTACACTCAGAACTTATTTCTGTCAATCTTTAGAAATCATTCTGTGTGTAATTGTAATCAGCTTTATTGTTGGAAAACTTATGTTAAATGTTGCTTGCTGCATGGCTGTGATTTATGGTGACTGCAACAATTCATGGCTTGATACCGACTGTGGGTATCAATGAGAAATTGCAAGGGTGTTATTTCACTGAGCTGCATTTGACCATTTTCCAGCTACTCTCATTTTCAACTGATGTCAGAGGAGTACAAGGTTTCTCAGGCATGAGATAATGTTACAGCCTTGGCATAGTGACTAGATGCATGGGCCAGACTGGCTGCTGCATTTTCCCATGGAGAAAGATGCAAAATTCTATCATCACAAAACTAACAAAGAGCATGCACAAAACTGATGGAAACCATGCATGTTCCTTTTAGGGCAAATGTTGGTCTTTGTGAGTATTCAGTGATAATGGTGGTGAGATGGCATGATTTTCTGTTAGGAATCTGCCACCATGGAGTAAACTGTAATGGCTGCAGTTTAAATGCTTGAGTTGTCTCTGTATGTTTGGCACAGTTTTAGTATTACTGCTTCCAGCTGTTTAGCGCTGAGCATTAATTTTTGAGACTGTTAGATGCTGTAAATTAGAATGCTGTCTTTCTTGTTTGAAATGGTTACAAAGGAAATGAAGTATCTCTACTGAAATGCTTATTCATTACGTTAATGTAATTTAAAAACACATTATGCAAAAGAAGCCAAAAGTGAAACTAGAGGATTGTTTAACAATTAGTAAATCTTGCATGAATAGACACTGGGAAAGACTGGGGAAAGATAAGTGTTGATTCTCTCTGATTTCTAGTAGAATGGTTTTATGATGATTTAAAATAGAAGATCAAATCACTTTTTAATTTGGATGAGTTTGAAAGAATGAAAAATCCGAGAAAGTTATAAAACAGTTGATAACATCCAGAAAAAGACAAGCACAAAAGGTCAGAGAAATTTTGCATGATTCAATGTATGAATAATACATTATATTCCAGAGAATATTTTATGAAGTGATTGTCCTTTGTTATGTTTATGTGTGAGAATTGGGTTTTGTCACCAGCAAGAAGAATTCATTTTCCTGTAGCTTTTTCTTAAATGCTAATTTATTGCAATGAAAGATGCCAAAGTGACAGATCTGAAGAATGAAGCCCGCTATTTATCTTCTGAATGGATGGAGCACGAGTAGCAGTGAAGCCTTTCTCATGCTCTTTTGCCAGTGCGCCACAATCTTTTTACCATATCCTGAGCATATTTTTACCAGTGAGAGGTGCTTATTCATTCCATAGTTTCCTTAATGGACTACCAAGGGTATCAATTAGTGACAAGTGAACAGTAGCTTTACAGCTTGGATACCTGCCCAGTAGGAACAGAAACTACCAACTCTTTCACACAGGGCATAGGACAACCGTCAGAGCAGTGAATTAGTGTCACTGCAGATGGAGCTGCTCGCAGTGCAGCAGAGCAAGGACAGAAAGATCCTACTCTTACCCCCAAACATCTTAATACTTAGCTCCAGTTTAGCTCACATCTTTACACTGTGCAAAATTTTTAAGTTACTAACGTTGCCGTACTACAGATGCTGCTGTAAAGGAATAGGTAAATAATAAATGAAATAAGTTTTTGTGTGTGTGTTGTCTCAGTGTCCTTTTACCTGCTTGATATGAGTAGTACCAGTGCTTTTAAAAACCTAGGACTAGAAAATAGGAATAGTGTGGCTTAGAACTAGCATATACATTCCAGTTTTAATTGCAGTGTTATTTTTGGTTTGCTTGTGGTTCCTGAATTTAATTCCTTGGTCCTGTACACATTCAAATAGAAATACGAAAAAAGATTGCAGAAAAGAGCATGATAAACTGGAATCCTATATAAAACATGAATAAGATAAAAGCAATACTTGTTTACATTAGTTTGCTTGAACATTCAGGTAATATAGCTTTCCATGTTCTTAACAATTGTTCCTGTGTCTAGCACTATAGCACAGCAGTTATTCTACAGCAGATTTCTTCCTGCAAGTCTTGTCCTGGCTTGTTAAGATTTGCACATTGAGTTGGAAACTCCCCTGATTCCCTCCTGCTTCAGCTCCCTTGTTGTCAGCTGTGTGGTCCAAATGCAGGCACAGTTCTGTCCCCTCAGATTGGTTCTGGCTTGCACAAAACCCAGTGCCTAACGCAGGAGAGAGGCTCACAAGGCCTGGGTTTCACAGCCTTTTGCAGAGTGACTGTATGGGCCTGCTCAGAAAAGTGAAGTTTAATTAACCAGGGGGTGAATTTGTAACATATTAATTAAATCAGATTAAACTAGGCCACTTTACTTATGAATGAAATTGTCCACATGGGGGTTTAATATGTTTTAACTAATGGATTTTGAACTCACACTTGAATTCAATTTGGCTCAGCATTCACAATTTTCCCTGAACAGACATGCCCATAGAATTTTAAATAAGGAAAAGATTTGATGCAATTTCTAATAAAGGTCCACCCCTACTTCACCCCCAGGAATTAGATCTGCAAGTTTCATCTGTCAGAGAATGAAAATAGTCATGGAACAGAGTTGGTGTGGTGTTCCTTATGCTCCAGTCAATTTCCAATCCTGACTAGGATTGTGGAACCCAGGTATCTGTTTTTCAAAGCAGGCTGATCTATCATATTTCACTGTTTGTGCAGTCCAGGTACCAGTAAGGGAACATTTGGCATGCCATGCTTAAGTACTGTGTGCTTTTTACTTTCTTGCTTTTTCCTACATCCCAAGTAAAAGTCTAAAACACAGACTCATTCTGTCTGTGTTGATCTCTGACTCAATGAATGTTGAAATACTTCATGAAAAGTCAGGTGCCTCTGAAGAGAGAGAGATTAAATGAGACCTCTCCAGAGTACTTAGTGATGCAGCAGTTAAGGCAAGTCGCTGTCTAATAATGCTTTGTGTCAAAGAAAATTGCAGCTTGAGAAGGTGAGGTAGTGTTTCTTAAAATAAAAATATTTACATCCAGTTTGCTCAGAAATTATATTTTAAAAACTGACTCTAATTGAAATGGAAAAACAATTTTTGCAGTCATCAGTTTTAGTGAAGAAAGTTAATAGATTTGGAATGAAGCTAACGTTGCTCATAAGACACACAAGCTGTAAACCTAACAATTTTTTTTCTATTTTAAAAGCAGAGGGAACAATTTACTTACTGTTTTTTTTAACTTGTAAACACACAAATATGGAATAATTGTTACATTTTTATACAATATCAGAATAAGATTGACATCAAGGATCTTGACTAATACTACGGATTTCTTATTTCATAGATATAGCTAGTAAAACACTTTAATATTATTTGTTTGTAGTAACTGTGGTTAGAATTCTTCTAAAAAGAACACAAAAATAGTTAAATTGTTGAAGCCTTTTAATACCATTTTTTAAGCATTCTTTTTGTAGTTATCAAATTAAACTTTCTTCATAGTCACTAGTAGCCATTTTTGTCTGTTTCACAATGACAGAAATTTTGAAATTCCCTTTCTACTGTCTTTATTGGCTTCTCTTTTATTTCTCTGTTCTGAGAAGACAAACATTTTCTGGGGACTGATTTTCCCATTATTTATATTTGAGTGAGGGAAACTCATACTAGCAAACTCTGTTCTAGCAGCCTTCTGATTTGCCCTACTCTTGTTTGAAAGGTAAATAACAAAACCTTTTATTGTTTAACTATGTAGAATCTGTTTTTCCTCATATAATTGTGAGGAAACTGAGCTATAATAATGGGCTATGCAGACAACATCAGCATTTGTGAATGTCAAACACTACAGAGCACAAGCATCTGTTCACTGTAGTTCCCCAACAGCATCTGCATCTTTAGGCTATTTAGACCTTAACTGTCTTGTTTTTCCTAAATATTATTAAGTTTATAAAAATTCCTATGCTTACACATATTTTAAGAGTTTTTGCTGTAGGAAGTTGGAATGTTTGGCTGTATATTGTTCTGGAATCACTGAGCAAATTGTTTGAAATCCTGACATTAGTTTGGGCGTTGCTTTGTGATCAGTTTAAGTTGATCCCAGACTTCATTGCCATTGAAAGCCTCAGTTCTGTCCTCCCTTCTTCTACTTCCATCACTTTCACCATTTTTTGGGATTAGTGCTGCTGCTTGTGGGCAACATGATTGGCAGTGCTGAAAGGAGAGGGACGTGGGGACTGCACTGCAGGGTGGTGGGACAGAGGTGGAGATGGATCCCCTGTTTCAATGGTAACATGGTATCACGTTTGTGCATTGATCTAAGCTGATTAAGAAACCAGACTTTTGACCTATTTAAACTATTTGTAATTTCAGCTGATTATGTGGCTTATAGTTACTCACCCTGATTTCAAGTGGAACAGTGGTGCAGATAACTTCAGTACATGTGAAGATGCTTTAGTCAAAGCAATAGCAAATAAAAGATACCTGATCTTAGTGGGATCCTTTTGGCCTTTCTGCCCTTTATTTCTGTGTGCCTTTCAATTATTTCCTACTTGCAGAAAGCATGTGCTGTGTTAGCAGGGAGTAACTTTTTTACAATGCGTGTGCTGGACACCCCACCACCTCCTGACCAGGTTTTTGAATTACCATATTGCTTCTGGTTCTTTCTGAATTGTTTCCACATTAGGAGATTCTGTGTGGAGTGAGCAGGTGGACAGGATCTTCCAAACAACCTCAAGAGCAGCTATGGTGAAGTACACTGAATGTAAAGGATTAACATTTAGGGGATCATGGGCTCTAACTACTCTGCCTTCTCTTGTGGCTTGGCTTGATCAGATAAACAAACATACCTTAATAGCAGTTATAGTGGAAAACACTGAGATGATGGCACTGCTTGGAGCTGTCAAGATAGGCAGAATCCTTCTTTTTCCTCCTCCAAATCCAATTAATTCCATCCACAGTTTCTTCTAATTCCCAATGGCTTTTATGAAATAAAATCTTTAGTTTCTAATCTAAGAAATAATTGTAAATTAATAGCATCAGTGTGTAACAAAAAGAAGGATTAATGCAGGCCCACACATTCACTTTTCCTTTTTGATTACAATTCTGTATTTGATGGATCTCTCAGGACTTCTACCAAGATGTAACATAGTCAGAAAAGTGTTTATACAGTAATGAGAGAGGTGTGGGTTTTTTTCCATACTCACAGCTTGGCTAGGTTTCTGATTTTTAAAAAATTCTGTGTTGTTGTCCTGCTAACAGTTTTATTACAGTTTTGATGAATTGCAGTATTTGTTGTTGGGGACATGGGAATGATTTAGAGTAACTGTAGATAGTTTGGCAAGAAAATCAATAACGTTTGTGTTTTCTGTTGGTTTGCTTTTGTGTTTGTGTTAACAATTACTTGTAAAATGTAAGACCTACAATTGGAACAGTATTCGTGAACTGTATTTTCAATTTTCAATTGAATTTGTTACATACTATAAATTCTTGTGTCTTTTCTATTTGTTTAATTGAAGACATTTCTCTTACCAACTTTCTGAACATTCAAGTGTATTTGTTTGTGATGCATGAATTTACATTTATCTTGGAAAGGTACTGTTTAAGTGGTAGTCTGATGATAATTAGTATCTTTTCTCATTAATCAGACTGCTGCTTTTCTCTTTGTGTATATCTGCTTTTCATTAGTGTAAATCTTAGTATTCTATGCAAGCTCTGTATGACACTGGAGGAAATATCTGCAGCTTGGCTCTTGTTTGCTCTTAAATCTTTTTTTGCTCTGCTGTTGCTTTGGTCTTGTAGGGATGGTCCTTCATAATTTCCTATATTGTCCATATGTGTTCAACCATCCTTGATATTAGTAACAGATCAGACCTTCACTATCTGCCATGAGATCTTCTAAATAATTCCACTGGGATTAACATTCTACTGAAGAAGAAAGAGAACTTCTTGAAGAGGGAGAAGACTGTTCAGACAACTGGAAAGACAACAAACCAGGGTTACCCTTTTGTGTCCTTCTCTGTCAGAGAAAGAGAGGCAAGTTCATTATCTTTCTTCACACAAGAGACTTTTCAAGACAGAACTGCTTTTATCTTTTCAGCATTGAGCATTTTGTTGGCATGTGGCATAAAAAAACCTCATGTGCAAATTTGGAATTTAGACTTAAGAAAAGTAAATACTTCCGTGAAGTGGAATGTTTAGAATTCAATCCCCTTTCCAACTGTTCTGTGTCATTGTGCTAGTTTGAGAGCTGTGCAAATAATTTTTTGACATGACACCTCTTAAGCTTAATGACAAAATACTGATGCTCAGCATCTGTACCATGTGTTTTCTCAAAGGAGTCACAAAAGTAGATGCAAACACTGAAACACATTCAGTTATCCTGTGGCTTGATTCTGACTCAGTTGATTGTCTATTGCTTCTCTGGAGCAAAGAGTGGTGTCTGGTGGGATTTGCTGCTGTGGAGCTCCTGAGTAATGAAGGATGGAGTTTGTGTTGTCTCTTCTGGGCATGGGTGGTAGAGCTATGCCCAGAAGCAGAAAAGGTGGGACTTTGAAGTTGTAACTTCCAAATAATTCCCAGCTACCAGGCTGGCCACGTGAGTCTCCATACCCTGGATTTTAAAATGAAGGCCTATTAGGATAGTTAGGAGGAGCCAGACAGCACTGTTTTAAACTTCCTAAACTGGAAGTGAAGCTGGAAGTCAGCCTTGAAGCCTTAACTGCCCTGTTCAGCCAGAGCTATTGGCTTTTCTAAAGAGAACATGGGAGCGGTTACAAAGCCTTTCCTGGGTGCAGATTTGTCTATAGCTAGTGACTCAGACAAATGTCAAACCAGATTGGTTTCAAGCTGATGAACAAATCTTTCATTGATGGACAATTCAGTCACTGACTCTCTTCAGATCTATCAAATTGAAGCCAGTACCCTTGGCATTAGTATCATTAGTATCATCAAGCAATGCTGCTAATGAATAGTGGACTGCTGTGTAACTCTCCTTCTCTGACATGTTTAAAGAATTTGATAATTTATTTGGAATACTGATGAGTCTCCTTTTTCGCAGCGAGCAGGGCTTTATTTTTCTTGCAGTAGGACATTAATATGAGATGCTTAATTTTTACTGCTAGATAACCAGACCAACAGCAACTGCAGTTGTTATACTTCAGATCACTTCTTTACCTGGAAAGCAGTTAAAATCAAATTTTGAGAAAGGAAAAACCTATCTTGAAGTTGCTGATTTTAAAGTGTGTAAGATACAAATGTTGCCTTATAAAAAGATGAGAAGACGGGACACTGAATTGTTATTCACTCCCTACACTCCATTTAATGTGTAGTAGATGGAATAAATGTTGCTGCTTATTTATGACAAGCTTGGCACAGCAGCAGTATGGATTAGAAAGTGAACACTTTTGCTGAAATACATTAAACTGTGTTAGTCATTGAAATTGACTTGTTACATGTAATTTAAAAATATATCTAGTTGGTATATTCTTTGTAATACAGAGCAAGCAATAAATACTTTTGTTTATAAAGATGCAACATTAACACTTGTAATAGTACAATTGATTATACTAAATACATATACCAGGCAGTTATCAGAAATTTTCATTTGTTTTGCTGTGTTAAGTGAAAATATAAAAGCGTTTCTGTAAATTAAGGTGGAGATGACTTTCAGTCTGTTGTGTCAAATTCTGTTTCACTAAAGGTCAGTCCATTTCTATATCTTTGACTCCAGTTGTCAGTATCTTCTGCTGGATTATTGTTAGTGACTTAGGTGTAAATCTCTATCATGTGCCCTAGAATCCTATTAGTTGGAGACTGGAAACATTACACAAAATATCTTTGAGTAGGGTGGTTAAATTTCCAAAGGAGAAATATTATTTCTTGAACAGCTATGCCATTAATGTTGATGCTTGGACCCTGGTATGTCATTCTTCTGTAAGTAATGAATCTTTATGATCCTTGTACGTGTTCACAATGACAACCAAAATGACTTTCTAAACGGGGAAATTAGCCTCTCTATCACCTCTTCTGTGCTTGCTGTTCTTTTGTCATGGCACAGGGCTTTTGGAATTGAGTTTATTAGAGCTAGAGTTGTAGAGTTTTGTTTGTAGCTGTTTTACATTTTTTCAGCCCTCTTTTCTAAGCTGCTGTCTGGTTCAGGGTCTTTTTGATCCATTTCTGCTGTCTCACATACTGCTGATAAGGGGGCTGGAATTATACTCCATCATTTGGCTCTTCTTTGTATTTGGCATCTTCAAAGTGTGAGCCCTAAAATAGCTGGTGAGAGATTTTGTTTAGCAATAATAATAATATTTCGTCCACAGACTTATTTTCTGCTTTTAAGAATTAGATATGCTCCCATTCCAAAAAAACATGCTTATTTTGGAGACAGTATTCTGTTTGCTTTGAGCAGCTCACTTCATCAGTTAATAAAAGGGAAGTGTTGAATTTTGATGGTTGAAAGAAGCTAAACCACTGATTGAAGTTGTCATTTCTTTAAGAACTCCATTCACAAGCTTCAGAAGGCAAAATTTTAGTGGTAGTGGGAGTTAGAAGGAAATTACACAATTCAAGAGAGACATCATTTTGCAAAAGGTGCAAATTGTAGGTGGCTTTAGAGTTGCAAATAATTGCTTTGATTTGTTGACTTAAAATTGTAAGGCGGGGGAGAGAAAAGCGCTGCTGGTGTTTCTTCATGCAGCCTCTGCTGGAAACTCTTGGTGGCACGTTGTGTGTGTCTCAATTGACACTGTTCTACTCCTGTTATTATAAACAAGCAAACTCAAACCAGCTGGGACTCTGCCCCTACATGTATTGTGTACAATATTACTTTGTCTCATACTAGGAAAACAATTGTTTCCCTATTTGGCTTTGCTTAACATTGAAGGATTTATGCTTCTTTCTGTCTGAATGAAGATTACCTATTGTGCTTTTTCCGGAAAGGAACCTGAACAGGGTTCAAGTTGCTGTGTGCAAAAAGAGTTAGTTAAGTGAGTTAAACTCAAAATTAAGGACGTCCATGAGAAATAGTTTATGAAAATATCTGTTTTACTTGCATTAAAAATTTATAGAAACTAAAGACGATATTGAAACAGCAACCTGCATCCATGACTGAGGTATTAAACCACACCAGTTCTCTTAGCTCTCTGTTAATGACATAGAGACTGTGTAGAGGTCCCAGCTGTATTTTCTTCTGTTTATCTTTATAAAGACGATTCATATTGTGTATCCTTTCCACATGGATATATTTATAAATGGGAGGAATACCTTCAAACCCCTGCTTGTCAGCTCCTGTATTTCACTAAGCCCTGCTTTAAAAGTTGACCATTACAGTCTTGCAGGGGGTAAAGAGGGGCCTGTGCTGTTAACCTGGGATTCCTCTTTCCCTGGTAGCCTGTACTAAAATGCTGAGTACAGATCATAGGAACAGCTGTATGGGGTCAAGCAGACCCCTGTAATGCATATTCTATTTGTAACTGTAGCCCTAGGAAAGACTGAGGAAAGAATGCCTGAATGTGACAAAGACTCTGGAGATTTTTGTCATATATTCCTAGTTTCCAGCACTCTGTGATATGGTACTTCCTCAGTTAAAGTTCTGTCTTTATGTTAAACAGTTCCGAATGGATTTATTTTAAAGAAATTGTTTAATAACTTGGTAAATCCAACATCTGGCTTCCTTCATATTCTTTTCCAGCACTAACCCTATATTACTTATATGGGAGTTAGGGGTGTGTATGAAATTTTTGAGAACTTGGTCCCAGTTTATACTTGCTTCTGGGATTCAGTGGTTGTGCCTGATCTTTTCCAGAGATTTCCCCACTCTAATTCCTCATCACCTGTTTAAGGATTTCGCACCCTACTGAAGTAAGAACTACTATCATTATTATTTTGTGTAAAACAAAGCTGAGAGCAAGTGTCTTAAAAGTGCCTAGAAGATGAATATAGGCAGTCAGTTTTCATCTCGGGAGCTGGTGCACAACTTCAAGGTGCTTATAAGAATACAGCTCTCAGAATACATCCCTGAGGCACAGTGCAGAGAGGCTCTCAAGAGGCCCTGAACAAGCCTGTTCAAGTACTAAAAGCAATACTGCTGTGTTAGCACAAAGATCTGCCCAAGGTAATTAACCCTCCAGTGGAGCTAGGTAAAATAAATGTGGCAGACTGCTATAGTTACCCTGCAGAGCAGGGTTAGTGGAAAAGAATAGGCTATTAGATCATTTTCATAAAATTAAATATATGTATGCCATAGAGTTATGCAGTAATAATGCAAAAAGAAAATCATGTTGCTAGGAATTTTATGAAATAAAGTCACAGGTAAAATCTGGTCAAAGACCATAAGCCATCCATCTTTCATCTAGACTCACCAGGCATGGTTTTTCTCATGAAGGGAGGTGAAGCAATTTTAGCCCTTCCCTGAGCATTGCAATGTGCTATGTATGAGATTCAAGTTGGATGACACAATTAGTATAGTATTAATGCACCTCTTCTGTCCCTTTCTTCTCATCTTTTTCACATGGGCTGTAACTGGAGTTGAACAGTCTCTTATATGCTTACATTAAGGCATATTTACTCTGTGTGCAAGCAGGGTGACTCATGGTTGATAACCAGTGACTTAACACCTACCCTATCTCTGAACTCTGCTGTCAGATAAGAGCTAAATAGTTGCAGGAAAAGTTTTGGGTCTGTATATCCTAGTGGCCAAACGATATTTACATAAAACAGTGGTGTGTGATTGTAGTAATTGACAATTATTGGTCTTTCTGGCTGCTCCTTTCAGATATGCAAATAGAATTGCATAGTCCAGGTGTTGAAATATGGGAAGCAGCAGCAACAAAACCAATTGAGTGCTGCCTTGAAGCTGATCCTCAGAGCTGCATTTCTTGTCTTTTGCAGCATGAGAAAGACATGCTGTCTTCTAAGCTGCAGAGATCCTCCAGCAGGGAGGGATGGAGCCAGAGGGTGGCTGGGCAGAAGGACAGCCTGCCATGAGCTGATGCACATCTGTGCTGGGCTGCTGGGGCACAGCTCTTTGTGGTGGCTATGAAAGCTGCAGGGAAAAGGTAGGAGGGAAAGGCTCTAATAGGAAAAAAAGGAATAGCAGAATGAAAGAAGAAGTCTGATTCATTACTAAATTATTTCAGGATCCCAAAATTACTGAATTCTTTGATATTGCTATCAACTGCTGGCATGTCACTGAAATAGTAAGCCTATCTAGAAGGGTCAGAACCAGAACTAGAGATGTGAGAGAGTTGTATAATCTGCCCTTCACAAAAATAAATTCTGATTTTTTTTTCTAGAATTTCCAAATAGAGTACAGTGAATTTAAATTAGTAAGTCTTTAAAAATAAATTACTGCTTCAAAGAGTTGATGCCATTATAGTGACAGATGACCTGGATTGTTTTGCTGGGAAGGAACCACCCTTCCCTTGAGAAAAAGTCACAGCTGCTTATCTCAGCTGTGCAAACCCAAAAAACCTTAAATATTGTATTATTTATGTATTTTACATGGAGAGTTCGAAGAAGAACCATAATTCCTTATATGTACAACAACAGTGAAATAATTCAGGATATTTTTTTTTTTTGCTTTGAGGATTTGTTCTGGATATGAAAAATACCCGTGGTGAATTTGCAGTGATCATTGACAGGCCTCCAAACCTAGCTAATGGAAAATCAGTCATGTCTGGCTAATTTTAAGTTCTTTGGTTTTGTGCTTTAATCAATGATATTCAGAAAGACTGGCATGAAAAAGTGTCATTTGTTCGGAGACCATAGGAAGTAGGCAGTGGGGTGTGTGCTTTTGTCTCCCTGTTCTTGGTTGCCTCTTGTGTGTGTGCTGGGCAGGACTGCCTTCCATGTATGCTTGAAGGTGTTTTTTGCATCTTACTGAACAAAAAAGACTTGGGGACGTCACTGCAGAAGTGAGATTTACAATTCCCCCTCCCCCATCAGTTTAAATTTAGATATATAAATTTGTGTATTTTCAGAAATGGCTTAAAACTTTTTTTGTTACTAAGAGTATATCTTGCACATAAGGTTGAGAAATTTCATTTTCAAGTGTAAAATGATGTAATCTTAAACACAGAACAATGTGTCTCTAAATCTCTAAGTCCTGTCACTTTCATGTAGCTTCTTGATGACATGTAATCAAACATGTATTAATCAAAGCAGAACTGAATCATGTTAGCAATTTAAAAGCAAAATATTGTTGTCTGTGCACATGCAGTGATGCCATGAGAAATACAACTGTTTGCTGAAAGCATGCAAGTTGTTATGTTGGCACGGTGTTAAACAAGCAAGGCTGAATGAGGCACAATATGACATTTTGGAGTTCATGTTGGGAGTAAACATGCCACAACAATCAACTATCTTGTCAAAGAGCTACAAAAATAATTTCTTTCCCCTCCAGAGCAACTCCTAGGGAAAGAATAGTTAGTGTATTAGCTGTCTAGGAAAAAATTAATATGCAGTTATGACAGAAGAGAGTGTTTGGATTATAAGAAAAAGAACCATTGGAAGCTGTAGTTTGTTGAGTCTATTTTTTTGCGCACCAAAGCGAACAGTTTATCGTAATTTCTATTTAAGCCTGTGACATAATGAAGCATATCCCACCAGCAAGATGTATAGATGAAACCACCATTTGAATATAAAAGACATTCTTGACTATTTGGCAAGTTCTTCCAGTATTTTCTTTGATCTGTTTGATTTATGCTAAAACTGTCATAAATATACATAAGTGTATATAAAATATTTCTGTATATAATAGGAGATATTTTAAAATCTAGTCTTCTTTGTAGGTGTTGAATGGCCTCAAACATAGGAAATTATATCTCTATTTTGCATTGGCATCATAGTAAATATGATTTTTATTTCCTCCTCGAGCTATCCTCTGAAACCAGCAACAAGACCTACTTAGGAGAACTTCCTCATCAGATGTGTTTGTGCAGAAAGCAGAACACTGACAGGTACTGTGAAGGACTTTTCTGCAAATTGCAAAGACTTCTGCAGGCAAGATTTTAGGAAAACTGCATTTCTTGGCATGTGGCAGATGCTGTGGGTCTGAGTCCTTCCTGTAGCACTCCACCATTACATTATATTGTTCCAGGTTTCATTGTGAATCATAAAATGTTTTTTATTTCATGTGGAAAACAGCTCCTGAATTTAAGGAATTAAAGAGATTCTGAAAATATATCTTTAAACCTCATTCACAGAAGTCCTTAGCAAAACTTTAAATCATGACAGTAAAGACTGCAGCGTTGGGCATTGTGGAGATTCCTTTCTTTTTTGCAAAACATTTAGGGGCACTAGGAAACAGGTCAATGAATTTAAAGGACTGACTTTGAGATTACTCTGGGCTGCAAATATATAGAATTTTATGACATGAGAATGCTGTTTGGTTAGATGACTGACGCTTCTTTGACTTTTTAGGTGTGTCCTAGGGTGACTTTAGGATGCTGAATTATATGAGCATTCATCTGTTTAGCCCAGAAATAAATTTTGCACCTTTAAAACTAGATGAGAGAGTAAAAAGGAAGGGAAGGAGAAGCAGTAGAATGTCTGACACCAAGACAAGGTGTACTGTTGCTTTCCCTTTGTTCAGGCAAATGTAATGCCAGTCTGCTTTCCTCCTTATGCTGAGCACACACCATGTGTCTGGTCATTCCTCAGCAACTTTTAAGTTTTTGTTTGGTTTCAACCAGATTTGCTGGAAGAATTAAGTCAAGCTAATGGTTTGTGTGAGTTTCCCAGAAAGCCTCATAGAGAAGAGGGAGAAAATAGGTAAAAGTTTACCTGGATAAAAGCATATAATAAAGCAAAATCCCGAATTCACTGCCTCTCATCAGGATATCTGTATGCATTATTAACTTCCAAAGATGTAGCTCCAGAACCCCAAATGTCAGCTGTCCTCTACTTGTTTTTGGTCATATTTCAATGCTGCTTTTCTATTAAACTTTTTCATTGAAAATTTTCCTTTGGTTTTGTTTTTTTAACATGAAAAACCTTCATCTCAAAACTGTCTTCTGAAATACCTGTGTGTTCTTTACCTTAGTTGCTGATAAAGGCTTTGGTAAAATTCAGACTATAATAGGAGATGCTGTGACCTAATTTCTGAGATTTCAAGGGAGTTTCTTTGGTTAATTTATTCTCTTTTTGGGGAGAGTGGTGGTGTGTCTTTTATAACAGATTTTACCAAGGAGCAGTGTAAAGTATGTATGTGGTACTGTTTGGGTTGGGGGAAGGGAGATGCATATTAACATGATTACTTGCAGGATGAAAGATAGTGAGGTATTTTAACTGGTTTTGGTGTTAGAGCAAAGTGAAAAATTAATGGGCTGTATGTAATGTTGTTGGCTTTGTTTGATGAAGTGCTTAGTGAATGTTATTCAACGGAAGAATAAATATTCTTGATAGTTGTTGAAAGAAAAGAAAAAACATTGCAGCACCCTGTAACTTGGTGGAGTTAAGCATTCATTTAATCAGCATGTTAATCATTAGCTTTGGCTTTTAAGTTCTGGAGTTGGGAAAGGCTGTTCACCAAAGAGCAGTGGAGAATGTGAGGTAGCTGAATCAAAGAGGCTTAATTACTCACCAGGTTTTGTTTCAGTATCAATGTGATGTATTGCAAAGGGTGAAGCTTTGCATGACTTCTCTAAATTTAGGTCGGGCAGTGCGTTTTCATTGCAGTGCCCACAAATTTCTGTTGCCTCTATAGCGACAGGATCCCTCTGTACACTTAAGGTTATTATGGGCAGCTGTTATGGCCAGTAAGTGCAAGATAAATGGATATGTGACTAAAGAGGTAATCTAGCAAGAATAGTTGCATTAAGGTTACCAGTGGACTGATAAATAGTTGAAACAATTTTTAACTGAAGAAGTTTGTAGTGAATACAAAGCATAAAGTACAAACAAATATTTATTTTAGCCATTGCTGCAGCACTCTTCTGGGTATATTAGTGCTGATATCCTCCTACAGAGTAACACTTTGCAGGGAAGGGTATGATGGAATGAGGGGTATTTGTTTGCCCTTTGTAATATTCTTGTGTGCAGTTAATACAAATAATTTTTGCATGAGAAATAAAAGTTGTGATTGAAATCTGTGATAAAGTATCTGGTGGATGTTTAGGGGAAACTCATTTTGACTGCAGAATGAGGGGAGGAAACTTGGAAGAAGTGGTGCATTTCTTATCTAAATATGAGATGGTGTCTTGTTGGATAAAATATTAAATCATACAACTTGTTGGCTTTTCTTGGTAGTTTGAAGCTTCAGCTATTGCATAATGTGTAATTCAAGTTTAGAGGGATTACTCAATTATTTTTCTATTTTTTTAATGTATTGTAAGAGAGGTAGTGGTGATGGAGTTGATAGATATCTCTGAACTACAGTACCTTCTACTATTGTTCCAATATTGAGTTACTTTTATTAGGTTTTGTTATTATTTAGTTAGGCTAGAACAAAATTTTCAGTTAAAATTCATTATTCTTGTATGTGCTACCTCAATTTATCTAATTTGTGAATCAAACTTAAGAAAAAGTGAAGTTAATTTGTATTATAAAGGGGCTTGGTTACTGCAGATATGATAGAATAATACAGATAATGCATAACTTAAACCAGTAGCAAAATAGGAAAAAGATGTACAGATTTTTCTTTTGGTAAATATCTCAGGTTTTTGTGAGTCATGAAAGTTAATTTTTAGTGCTTTACAAAAAGGGTAGAGAGTTAGCATTGGCAATTAAATTTAAGCAAGGACCAGAACAGTTTTAATATTTTCTGGAAATTAATTTCAAATCTCTTACTCCCTGCACAAAGCTTTTGAAGTATCTGTGAAAAGTTTTGGCAAAAGTGCATTGTATGTGCAATGTGGAGTTTTTTCAGTTTTTTAAGGTGGAAGCTGTCTGTTTGACCAAAATCAGTCTTTCTACAGGGAAACTATTTACAGTGCTGCCTGGAAGGGAGATTGGTGTGTACTTTGAAAGAACAGGACTAATGAAATCCACTTGGGTGGTACATTTCATAATCATGAAATATATTTTGTGGAGTAGGGGGAGTTCCCTTGTGCTGTACAACTGCTCTGTTGTGTTGCAGATTTTAGACACTCAGTGAAACCACTCCCTGCAAGGGCAGAAGACTCCTAGAAATGTGACATGGAGTCACACTCAAGTTTCTCATGAGGAACCCCAGAAGTGCTTGGATCTTTTAGAACAGCAATAATCTTGGAGATGATTTTGTTTAACATAAATTCTCAGAGTGCAGGTGTTCTGGATTTAGGAAACTTCAGTCTTCAAATCCTGAAAGCATAATTTGGTATTTGATGCTGCCCTAGCCCCTGGTATCAGAATTTACCTTTGATACAGTACACTACAGTGAGCTTTAAGGACTGGATTCCTAAGGCCAGGATCCTGTCAGCTGCCCAGGCACTGCACTGTTGTTTCCTATATAAAAACAAGCTAATAATACTTAAATTTAATAAAAAGCCTACCTTTATTTAAAAAAAAACCAACTAAAGAAGTTGTGCATAGAACTTGCCTTTGATGGCAAAATGTGGTCTTGCCTTTTGTGAACTAGAAAGACCAATAAAATTCATTAAAATGACTGAAAGTGGACTGATAGGTCAAACCAGAGTATTGATTTTTTTCAATTAAAGTTTTTGTAATTTTGCATACTGTGTTAAATTCTCAGAGTATTTTGATCCTATGGAAAGTTTAAAATCGTAAAGGCAAGCTTTTTGTTTTTAAACTAATGATAGCAAAAGAAGCCCACTGGGAAAATTACATTTTCAAGGCACAGCATTGTAAGATGGACACAGAACAAAAGAGTTTCTATTAGCGAAAGTACTGTTGTGCTTTGATGGAACTTGGGAAGAAACTCAGGGAGCAAGTAAGTGGGTGACCCATTCCAAAGGTATAACATTCTGGAACTGTAATATTTCTACCTTTTGCTCTTGTAAGGGACTATTATAGCAGCTCTGAAAGGAAGCCACTAAATACTTTTCAGTT
Source organism: Toxostoma redivivum (assembly GCA_013397375.1). Taxonomy (NCBI): domain Eukaryota; kingdom Metazoa; phylum Chordata; class Aves; order Passeriformes; family Mimidae; genus Toxostoma; species Toxostoma redivivum. The sequence goes on along the minus strand of VXBI01007947.1, from coordinate 1,054,879 downwards.
CCTTCCATAGTTGTATTTAGTAGATGATCTTCTCCACAAACACTAATGTAAAACTTGTCCAGCACTTTGAATAGCAGAGCAGGAAAGTAAAATTAAACATTATCATGTTGTGCTTGGAAAAGTTAATCTGATGCCAGGATTTAATGCTACATTTATTATCTACTGCATTATAGAGCATTACATTGTACTGCAGTTTATCCTTGCTGTTTGAGGCACTGAGTGTATTGATGATTCTCATGGCCAACTTTTGCAGTTTTTGAGTTTAGAAGTAGAAATGATTTGAGGTATCATAAGTTATTGTTCTATAGCCTAAGGTCTTGTGGGAAATGAACATTTTTGAGCACAACAACAGTATTTAATCTCAGAATATTGTCTTCAGAAGCACAGAAACTCCCTGTGCAGCAGAATTTCAGTGAAGACTACAAAAAGTAGTCCCCTTCTGCATTTTCCCCCTTATTCTCCAGCTGGCTGTGAAGTCTCACAACACTGAGAACCTTTATTGTAGAGACTGTGGCAATGAGAACAGCCTGCTCTAACCCATGTGATTGTCATATCCCACAGCTTGGCCTTCTCTCCCATCCCTTCAGACCTTTCCTGGAGCTGGAGCTCAAGGTGCCATTCATTCTGCCCCCTCACTCCTCCTGCTATCTCTTAGACACTGTATCCTGCTATTCAGGTCACAACAGAGAAGGCACAGTTGGGAGCTCAGTGCTCAGGTGCAGAAGGTCAACCCAAGAATTTTCATTCCATCCTTTAGGCCTCATGATTTAAGGAATGCCCTCTCATCCCACCCTTGCTACGGCTGCACAAGGGATAGGTTGTCAGGGGTAGTGCTGGTGGGGGATGCCAGGGAGTCTCAATGACTGGAGGATTTGAAGAAGAGTTATTTGTCAGAAACAGGCTGGGTGGTTGTTCTGAAGCAAGAGGTGAACCAGGCAGTATCTTGAGCTTTCTTCTAAGCCCCTGTTTCAGGATGTTGTCTATAGTCAGCGAGTATACTGCTTATCAAAGTCAGATTTACACTATAATCCTTTTGGAAACAAACTCTGCTTTGCTAAGAATTAAAAAGCCTATCTAGACAGTCTTTTTAATGATCTCTCTCCTTTGCAGCTTTTAAAATTTCAAACATCTATTTTATATTTTACTGCACTACAGATAACCTGACACAAAAGGGGNCCTCCCTCCCGATATGGTGAAGGGAAGTAAGACAATTAAGGCAGTGGTTGGTGTGGAGGAAGACTGAATTCAAGGGATATTGGAGAGACACCCTGTTTACAGGAGGAATTATAGTAACTGAGCATACTCCTCCATGCTCCTTTCAAAAGTGTACTTCTGCTAATTGCCTGGAAGGCCACACATGCACACAGCAGCAAACACCTTGACTGGCTTCTCACACACTTAAAATGGGTTTTTCATTAGCTTGGGTCCAAATGACTTGTAGGTACAGATGTTATGCCAGCTCTTTTTCTGCTGTTAGCTTCTTCCCCTTCCAAAACATTGAGATAGTCTGGTATTAAGAGCATGAAAAATAGGCCATATGCTGTAATTTATTGAGCAGAAGATCTTCTGTTTTCTTTTTTTTTAAATATGTCTTCTTACTGTGCTGTTAGTAGCAGAACAGTATTTTTTCCTCCTAGTCTTTGAAAAGACATCTTTGGTTTAGAGACTTCTGACCACTCTCTGCAAGATTAGATCATGACAGCAAAGTCACAACTGGAAGTTTTGGGCAGAATGGAAATTTGCTTGTGTAAATTGTGGAGAGAGAGGGAGGGAAAAGGGTCAAAGTTGGAGATTGCTATGAGATTGAATTTGCCACAAGGAAGTGGCCACTGCCTGGGGAGAAAGTCCTGGATGGAACTTCAGTAGTATGTTTAGAAGGTAAGGAAAACCCCCAACAGCGTGGTTCCAACAGCAAAATCAGATGTCACAAACTCTAGGTGACCAGAAGTTGGCAGCATCAAGGATGATTTGATTGCTTGTTGTTGATTGTGATTCAAAATCTTCGGGAAAATGTTCTGCCATTCTAGATGGCACTTCTGTAAGATCTTCTCAGAAACAGATTAGAAAAATACTCCCAAGAGCTCTTCCACAACTAGAGCATGATGGACAACTTCACAGAGGGTGTGAAAAATAGAAAGAACTAGCAAAATTCTTTGGATATAGTCATGCATTTTCAACTGGAGAAACCAATTAAAAAAACCTCTCGAATTCAGCCATAAAAATGAAATTGAAATTGTAGTGACCATCAAGCAATCTGATGCTAAACCAGAAATTTTGCCAGTGTGAAAGCTTTATAATAAAGTGTTTGTGCAGGTACTATGAGCCTAAAAATAGATGAATTTCAGTTAGTTTTAAATTTCAAGCATGTTACAATAGGACTTTTCAATACCTCAGCAGCTGAGACTTCATGGCTATTCTGCATATTGGAACAAGAGTAAAATATTACTGAGAAAAATTGGTTCACTTCTCTATGATCTGACTCTAGGAATGTAAGGGAAACTATTCCATCCCTGTTTCTCATTTTATCAGACTTGCTGTCAACTGAAAAAGGGTTTATCAGAGAAAAGCATATGGAAATTAACTGAAGTGGTTCAAAAAACTGTAAGATACTGCATGAAATGCATGATAAGACCTCCCTACTTTTCTGTAAAGGAAGTAATCATTGTCCTGATAAATTTTTTCACAGTTCTCATTTTTTTTTAAGAATAGCTTTATTGTCACTTATATTTGGTATAAAAATAAATATTTGGAAAATTTTTGCCAGAAATGTGACAAAAGATAAAACATTGATTAGTATTTTGATTTATAAAAACTATCTGGATAAATAGAGTTCTGAAATTCTTATTTTTGTAAACCAGAGTTCTTTCACACAAGAGGGGTGTACACTAGGCCTTTGCTTTCTTGTGATGAAGACTGTCATTTTCCCAAGTGTAGAAAGTGTATAGATTTTTCCAAATCGGGCAACATATGCTGTATTGCATTCAATTTGAAGCCAAAATAATATTGTGCAGCATCATTCTTTGCTAAAAAGCAAGCATAGGTGATAAGATCCAGTGATTATTGCTTAGGAAGGAGTGTCAGGACTCATTAATATCTCATTCAGGTTCAGTAACTGCTGGGCTCCCCAGGACTGCTTGTACCGATTGCTATCGACCTGAACTCCTTCCCCTGTTTTTGCTGAAGGTCAGGAACAGTTTGTTGCAGCAAGAACCTAGTTTGTTTTTTCTCCTTGATGTAGAAATTTGAGCTAACAAACTCAGTTTTATACCACCTTGCAAGTATTTGTATTAATAATGCATGAACTCTGAGGTAATTGTTGCACTAAACCCCATGAATTGAAATCCAGTGCCTTTCTGTAGCTGCCTAATAGTTGTTTCTGGGAAGATGTGCTCCATTTAGTGCTTTTTTGGGCCTTCTTGATTTGAGGCATCTTTGTTGTGAAAAGTTTGTAGAACACATTAGAATTTAATATAACCAAGATTAGTCAATTTTAAAATATCATGGCTCCTAATAACAGTAATATTTCCACTTACTCTGTGTGTTATAACTCTGCAGCTAAACCGTCAACAGCTATAAAGAGAAAATTCTTACTTGTTAATGTATTTTTTTTAACTTCCATTTAACAGCAATGCTGTAAAGTTCACCATCACACTTGAACAAAAATTACTGAGTGAACTAGAGACATATTTATATTTCACTTGTGAAAAATATACTAAACACTAAAAAATATTTATCATTGGTGCCTAGGAATAGAGGAATCGAGTAGGCTGAGGCTAGGGGAAACTCCTCTATCTGCTGTACTTCAATAATCTATATGCATGTGGAAATGCTGGTCTATTCTTTCTCAACTATACTTTTCATTGTCTTAAGCCATTTAGTGATACTCAGGATGAGAACAGCTTCAGGTTTCTTTCTGCAGTGTAGTTACTTACTCTGTTCTCAATGGTTATGAAGATTATCTCGTTAACTAAATGTCAATGCTCTCAGTTCAAGGCTTCAAAGTGGGAAAAGGTATGTGCAGAGAGACTGGATAGGATAAATGCCTGATGACAGTGGAAGAGGAAGCTGAACAATATTTTGCAGTGTTTTGGCATTAAATAAGTTTCTCAATAAATAGTGCTATCTGCTGGAAAGTTCTCAAGAAACTGAGTGGTATCCATTGACTGGTGTGAGCCACTGCCTTCCAAAAGGTTCCACGGAAGGAGTGGTGATGGGTGCTGGCTTTTTTTTTCCTGCTGAATCTACCTTTTATACATTAGCTCTTAGACAGTGCAGTGGGTCACCATTTAGAGGTGCCCGTCTTTCTCCAATGATGTGTTGAGGTAGCCTTCTTGATTACTGAAACAAGATTGCTAATTTAAATTCCATGCTAGTTGTGACAAACTGATTGCAGTCTGTTAATTCCTTTTTTGGAGGAAAGCCTGATTTTTGTCACCTTACAACTCACCTATCTGCTCCTGTTTTAGTATACTGATCCTGGTACCATTAGTGATGTACTCGTCAGGAGCTGCACTTGGGTGCATCTTGAAAACTCTTGGCAGAAGGGTTGTATAGCCCAAGTAAAACTTGCTAGAAAATTGTTCAGCTGAAATTTGACCCAGTGTCAGATTTTTGATTAGAGATCACAAAGAGGGAAACAAAACACAAAAAATCTTAAAGAATTCTCACATACCTGTGTACTTTGAAGATGAAGAACCTCTTTCGGTAAAAAAATTCTGTGTTTGTTACAGAGGTTATTAAGGTTACTTAATTTTGTCTTGTATATTGTTATGCCTTTGCCAGATTTGATAGGGAAATTGGTAAGAAGTTTGTGATATCCATGTGATGTTTTTGGGTGGAGCACACATTCTTGAGGCTGTATTACAGATGGAGCCTGTCTCCAAAACCAAAATATGTACTGGCAGCATTTTACTAACACAAACAGAGCTATACATTTTTACTGAGGTGTTTGTGTAATGCGTTCAGGTTTGTTCATTTTAGTTTATGCCCCATCTGTAATTTTGCCATGGTTCACATAGCAGTAGGCAGCATGCCAACTTCCAGGCTGGCCAGGACTCTGTCTTTTTGACTGGAGGCTGCAGATAGTCCCTTGAGTGGATCGATTTATCACAGATCCCATCAGCAAAGCCCATTAAACTTTCACTGAAGAAAGCATAAGCAGTGCATATGCTTTAAGATGGTCTTTATTCAAGCACAACTATTGGTGGTTGGTTTAGATATCAGCATTGGGGAACTGTCAGCAAAATTTTGTATAGTTGTTTGCTGTAACAATGTGAGTTTATTTTTGTTGACCTTAAAAAGTGTTAGTGATTTTTTCCATACAGTGGTGTCTAGGCAGTAGATTGTACCCATTATGGGCAGCAAACCCCTCATGTGATTCATTCTCTGGAGAGGAGAGAGCCCAAGCTTCAGCTCAGCAACAAACTGACAGCTACTATTTACTGTGGGGGCAGAACATCACTGTATTTGCAATTGGCTTCACACCTCTTAGAGAGGATAATCATTCAGCATCAAAGTAACAGTCTAAAAGTAAAAAACAACCACTGCCCACCCTGCCCCTCCAACCAAACAAAACCCTCACTGCATATTAATTTCCTGTCTTTCTGCTGTCCAGTGAATTACCAGTCAATACCCATAGTCCATATTCTGTTTCCTATTGTGTTATTGTCTGAAGATCAGCTTGTGACAATTTTTCTTGCTACACTTTTTGTGCTCAGCCAACAGTGGTGCTGACAATGACACGCTTTCTTCTAGCTCCTGCTTCAGTGCTGCTGTTTGTTAAAGATGATTGTGCCCTCCTCCATCTTTTCTTCCCTGCAAATCTTTCTGATGCACTTGTGAGGGAGTAATTTACCCTGCTATGCAGTTCCTGTATTTGTGATTTCTAACCTAATCAATATCTTGAGAGATTGAAAAAAATTTGCAGGCTCTGGGTGGTAGGCCCACAGAATGCTGAGTCATTTTCCCCAAACTGCAATAAAACATCACTTTGTAATTTCATCTGCCTTTTTCCCTCACTAAATTTCTATTTTCTATCTTTTTTGTTCTGTCAATTCATATTTATGAAACTCTATGTGTGTGTCTGTATTTTAATTTCTTGGCCTGGCTGTCCTTGCCTGCTTTATTTTTTTCCCCCACTTTTTTGTTGTAGATTTCTATGGTGACACTGTGTGCTATAGGTAAAGTCTCCTTTCCCTGCTGCTGACTTTTGCAGGTTTACTGTTGCCTACCTGCAGATATCAGGCTCTTTACCCAGAACTCTGAGCTGTGGTTAAAAAAAGTCAATTAAAAATGGTAGCAAAGCCTACCAGGGAACAGGCACCTTGCTTAGGGTATACATCACAAAAAAAGTGCAGATAGAGCAGGTTTGCAATTCCACACATGAATTTTTTTTGAGAATCTTTTAATAAAAATCATATTGTTTCTATGTTATCTTCTAAATGGGAAGTTCTTTACATTTGATTTAATGCACTTGAATTATAAAGGATATTCTACATTCCTGGGGCTCAGCTAAGGAGTCAGTGGGTAACTCTTCAATTGCATAGAAACATCTTGGGTCTGGTTCTGTTTGTTTTAAATATCTTTAAGCTAAATCAAACACAGACTGTAACACTTGGACACCATATGGATTCATTATATTTATGAGAAGAATTAGAAGGGATATGAGATTCATAAATCAGGGAGTGGCTCCCATTGATCTGTAAGTATATTCTCTTTCCTAATGACGGAGATAGATAGTCATGTTCAGAGCTTTTGACATTTCAGGGCAGACTGTATGATAGAAAGCTTGAGAGACCTGCTTGTACTCTGAGTGCATTTCATGCTATGTTTCTAAAAGACCATCCTGTCCTCTTTTCTTTGGGACAGAGATAGCAATGTGGAGTTTCTGTTCATCTAGCATGGTTGACCCATTTTCCCTCTCTGTCACTGTCTGCTAATAACATAATGGCAGGAAAGAAAATAGTTTATGCCTTATTTTCCAGTTACTCTTCCCCCTGTTAACGAATCATTTTTGAGACTCATTTTCTCTAGCCTCTCCCTCTTTTTTTCCTGGGATACAACTGAGTACTTCGTCACAGTGCTGCCTTTTCCCCATCAATATTTCCTTGCATGCTCTCAATTCAGATGGTTCTGCCTCTCAGGGAAAGGTTGGTTTTCTAATCTAAGTGAAACCTATCTTTTTAAAAGCAGACAAAGATCAAATTGAACTGATCAACTCAAATAAAAGAAAATGGAAAGCACAAATCTGCTTTAACTCAAACCCTCTACCTAAGGCTAATCTGGATTAGGTCACATTTGGCAAGAGTGTGTATCTGTTGAATTGTTTCTATTAAGTGGACCCATGTTCTCAGACTCACTGGAAAAATAAATAGAAAAGTAATTGGTGGAACCTAATGCTACAAAATTGACCAAAGACAGGAGATAATGTTGCATTTGCTGTTCTGACTGTATATACAGGTTTAACATTTGAGATTAGTTGGGTTTTTAAAAATTTCTGCTGCATCAGTTTGTTTTTGTTTTAGCAGAAATCGAAATATACAAAGTTACAAAAATTTCCTTTTAATCTTAAGAGGCCTGTGATCCACATTCAAAGCAGCGTATACTGAAGAAGTCTTTCAGTTGAAAGATTAAATATATTTAACTGGTCACCCTTTTAGTATTTGAATGGTTGCATATTTCTAATACTTTACCTTTTACTTGCATCTTGGGTCTGTTACAGAGCATAAATAAGGTGCTGTACAAATATTTGATGATTTAGGCTGTTATACCTTTGGTATAATGAGGTTTTTTCTTAGGCTGTAATCTGCAAGTGGGACTGCAGTGAAAAGCCTTAACAGGCCTTCCCAACCTTAAGCCAAGTCCTGTTAGCAGAATAGAAGGCTATGGATGGGAAGCAATGCTAGGTTCCCATTGAAGTGTTTCTCAGACTATTTGGAGCTGTGTTGTGGTCACATACAGCAGACATTCCACTTTCATGCGCTGACCCAATTATTCACTGTCTTTCTGTTCCAGTGACACCCCTGCTGCTTGTGTGCATCAAGCTGCTGCTTAGCCTGGGTAACCTTTGCTTCCTTCAAAGGCAATTTGGCTTGAGTGCTTTTGGACTGATGGGGGTCTCAGTGGAGGGTTTTGTGGTAGATGTGTTTAAGACAGCAGCAACGTAGAAGGAAATGTGCTATGGACAAAGATGAGGTGGGCTATTCAGTATAAGTGACATGTGAAAACATTGAGTTGCTATAGCCTGGGAAAACAGAAAAAATGGCCATTACCTTGTAAAGGATGTTGTAATTTTTTCCTGTATGCTGTTTTGTGCTCAGTCCAGGTTTTTATGGGACATTTATGTGCACTGAGAAGATTCCTGCTGCGGAATACTGAACTGGAGCATGATGCAGGAGTGCTCTGTAGCATATTTACTGAACTTGTTTTTCATTAAACCAAATCTATTTTGTTCAACTTGACTTTATCCATGAGGTTTGAAGCACATGCTTATTCATGTGATTCATGTATAAATACATACCGGATAAACTGTCAGTGCTTACCTCATGTCAAGACAGCTGAGATGTTGGCATCTCCTTTCTTCTGGACCCATTTCCTTGTGATCAGTCTGGTTGTTGCATGTCTGTCTTCAATGAAACTCAGGGAAAACCCAGCTGAGAGCTGATGCACTGGCACAGAACATTTTGTATTCTGATACCTATTTCCTTTTCTAGCGTGCTGAGGTACAGTGCAAGCAGGTGCACTATCATCATATAGTTCAAGAAGGAAATAAGACTCAGATTTTACCAAGTATCTAAAATTCTGCTGGGCATGGACCCCCCTATGCTCAGTATAAGAGCTCACTAGATCAAAGGTGTCCCTACAGAGCCTGAGAAATGTGAGTGGCTGTTATCTTAGGATCATATGATAATTCAGACTGAGGGAACCTCAGGAGGTCCTGCTCAAAAGAGAGTCAGCTGTGACCATTCAAATCTTGGAAACATCCAGCAATGGAGCCTGTATAACTTCTTTATAACTTCTTTAGGCAATATTTTCCACTAGTTGATTGTCCTTGTGGTGGAAGGGTTTCTTATATCAAGCCTGAACACTTCTTTTTTCAGTTTGTGCTCATTGTCTATTGTGTTCCCACAAGGCACCACCGTGAAAAGCCTGGCTCCCTATATTTGATACTCCTTGCAGAATTTCTCTCTCTTTCTTTCTTTTCCAACTCCTTGCAAGTGTTGGAAGGTTGCTGTTGGGTTGCTTCAAAGCCTCTTCCCCTGGCTGAACAAGCTGTGATTCCTTAACCTGTTGTCATGGGACAAGTCTTCAGCCAACTGTCCATCTTGGTAGCCCTCACTGATCTCTGGTTTATTGATCTTTCTGGTATTGCAAGCCCAGTGCTGGATGCAGGATTGTAGATGTGGTTTAATGAGCTAGACAGAGGGGGATAACAGATCCCTTGATCTGCTAGCTGTGTTCCTGTTGATGCAGCCCAGGCATCCTCCTGTGTAAGCGAGTTGCCCACACAGGGCATGAGCAGAGAGAGGCTGGAGGCTATCTAACATAACAAGGGTGTTTTAAACTGCAGCTTGCATTGTCATGCAAGTAGCAGGAGGCAGATGGTTGAGCCTTCTATAGTAGCAATCAGTATGTCATCATGGTGTGTCTCTTTCAGGCTCCAACTGTTGTCAGGCTGGTGGTGGAGTCACCTCTGGTGGCACATATGCAAGGCTATCATTGTATACAGAACCACACAGAGAGAACTGTACACTGAAGGCCCTCTGTGCAAGAATTATTGCTGGAAACAGAACCCTCTTCTGGCATGTGAAATTCCTTGTTCATTTGCTGCTTCCTTCCCAACATTTCAGCCAAGAACTAATAGGCAGAATTTTAGGGGTAGAGATTTAAGACGAGGTCAGTAACAAAAGAAAGGGACAAGAAGTGAAATACACTGAGAGAGTGAGTCTTGTTTCCCTGGCCAGCTGCAGTGCTGACCATTGGAAAAACTGCCTTCATCCCACTACTGGTTTTACTTTGATTATGAATGTTTGCAGCTGTCCTTTCCTTACTTAGCAATTGTTGGCTTTTGGGAGAAAAAATCTACCCGATCTGTGTATGAGAGTTCTCAGTAGCAGGCAGTTTGCCATTAAGATAAACAATAGTAGTGACAAGAAACTAATGACCATAACAAAATTTGAGTGGTTAAATATTAAATATATGTGTCTTTTTCTTTCTCATTTAATCCACTACTAGAAAAATAGGGTCAAATAGAGCAAGTCAAGGGAAGTAATCTTTTACCTCTGCTCAGCCCTGGTGGGCATCTAGAGTGGAGTACTGAGACATACTGGAGTGAAGTGAAGGGCCACACAGGTGAACTTGAGGTTGACTTTCCAGTGTGGGAGGGATGGAACACTTGACACAGGTTACCTAGGGTGGGTCTGTCCTTGGAGATACTCAGGAGGGGACTGGGCATGGTGGCAAGCAACCTGCCCTAGTTGTCTGTGCTTTGGCAATTTTCAGAGGTCATTTCTAGCCTCAACTCTTCTGTGGTTCTGTGATTTAGAAACAAAAATGCAAGAAGGTTTGGAAAAGCTGCACAGAAAAATGCACATTATTAAAATAGTGGAGCAGAAGTTGTTGAAGTTTCTTCCTGGAGAGCACAGGGCATGGGAGTCCAGTGATATAGGAACTCAACTCAGACTTCTTTGTTTCATCTGTATTAGCAAATTGGAGAGATGTATGAAACTCATAGTTAAATGCTGAAATGCTAACAGGCACAATAACTTAGCCTGTGCTTGTCCTCTCTCCCAGCCAGTTCCTAGGTATGGCTCTGTTCACACACAAGCCAACTTCTGCTCTGCTCAGGCAGTAGCCCTGTTTTGGACATTAGGAGAGGTGAGCAGTATGGCAGTCAGCCTCACTACCAGAGATTGTTGCTAGATGTTTTAATTTGCTAGCACAGTTGTAAAAGTCTAAGTGCCTGGAACCATTGCTGGAAATCTGAAGAAATGTCTTTTGCCACAGCTCTAGCTCCTGTGCTTTTAGGCTTGTGGATCAGCTGGATTTTTCAGGGCAGGACCTCATCCATCTTTTATTACTGATAGGGAGCCATGAGAGTAGACACTGTGTCTGAGCCAGAAACTCCCAGAGATTGAGCTCCAAGTATCAGCATAATTTATTAAAAATTCAAGAACCTTAAAAGACACAGGAAGACATTAACAGGCATATTAAAAACGTTGGGGGAAAAAAAAAGGAGGCTAAAAGCCATAAAAGTATATGCATAGGGAAGGTATATATTTTAAATTCTGAACAGCAAAAAAAGCTATTCTCTGTTGTTCCATTTTATTTCTTATTAAAGCAGAAATTAAACAGCTGTGCTGACAGTAACCCCTATACCTATTCTTTGTATTATATCCAACTCCTCATCAAAATGGAACATTTAGTTTTTCTCTAGTGAGCACTGCACAACTTGTGTATTTTTAAGAACTTTGACAAAACCAGGTTAAATCATTATGCCCTCAAAATTTCTTTTTTTTCCCCTCTCAGATACCTTTTTACTCCACAGAATGTCTGTCTTGTGAAAATTGTCTTTTTCAGGTACTTATTTTGGACTCCACCATAGCCTTTCACCATTTGGATTTCAGTGAAACTGTGGATGTTCTTTGAGTCTTCAATGTGGGTTGTCATTCAGATGTTTTATTTTTCGCTTGGGCTATGGTGTGCAGAGGTCTGTCTTTCTTTGCTTTTGTTTACCACTGCAGTGCTCCACAGATGCCTTAGCTTTCTTAAGTGAGGTCTTCCTACACCTGAGTAGAGTAGAAGTGACAATGTCTGGGTTTTGATATAAAGGCAGACAGAGCTCTGTCAGTCAGAGACTTAGGTGTGCTGGTGCAGGAGTACAGACCGATGAAGGGACCTGGCAAAACTGAGCTCTTTTGCAGACTTGAGCAATGTGTTTTAAGATTTAAATCTGTTTAGAGTTTTTGCAGTGTTAAGCAGGTGCTTAAGAGTTGCTTTAAGCATTTGGAAATGCTCTAGTTTGAATATTGAAAGTATTTTTATTTTGTGCATTTGTTCTTGCGTTGAAAGCTATTTACAGTAGGAACTCTGTGCTCCTGTCTGGTAGTATACATCCACCACAGTGTAAATATCCATATGAAGCTCCCAGGAGTAATCTTAGTACAGGCAAGGAAATATAATTACATATCCAAGAGACATTTGCAGCACAGTTCAGTTTTGACAAAAGGCTTATGGCTTGTTCAGCTTTAAAATACTGGGTATTTTTTTCTGAACTATTCAGAAACTATTGTTTTTGTAAACTAAAATATCTTTTTAGTGTAAATTTCAACAGGCCTGTAGAGTAAACAATGTGCTTTTCCAGTGACTTCGTGTGACTTGGCTGGCACTCAGGGAATGTTGAGTTGCAAAAAAATTGGTGGAAATATACTCTTAATTTCTATGACTGGATCATTGCATGCATAGATTATTAGTAGATAATAAGAAACAAAAATAATATAACTCCCAATGTAAAACTTTGTGATTCTGTGGAAATTGAATTAAAGTTACTGATAAAAATGAAATAACTAATTGATGTCATCTTCATTTATTTTTATAAAATAATTAATTTATTTTTACATTTGTGGAAGACTTTATTGGTAATAATCTGAGTAATTGTAACAAAATTTGGAGACAAAGTTACTGGCACTGTAGTGAAATACCATTTTTTTGACAAAAAGTATTTTTTGGTCAAAATGTAATTTACCAGCTGAAATATTTTCCACCAGTTTAAAGGAATCTCTGTGGTCTTGCAACCTTGATTTATTGACTTGTTAAGATGGTAGTTTAATGGTTTTACTGCCTGTTATGCCAGCAAAGATGTGGTACTGATCGTGCACTGACAGGATAAATAATAGTTTATGAACCATAAGACCAGTTTTAGGTATTCATGTGCAAGCTTCAGTTTTGAACATATTTCCTGCAGTTGTGAACTTCAACATAGCAGCTACAAATAGTTTGCTTTGCATTTTCTGTCATCTCTCTTTATCTGTTACTTAAAGGCACATATTAAGTTTTAATCTGGATGGGTTCAGTTGCCCTCTGAGGGCTCTGGCCATGGAGGATGTGGCTGATGGGTTTCCAGAAATGTAGTAATAGGTGTAGAAAGGACTCAGACAGTGACATCTGACAGATCTGTGGCCTGCAGCATTTAGGAATAAGGAAAGGTAGGAAATATTTCATTTTCCTTTTTTTTTCCATGGTTACGAATACCTTCCAAGGTCTTCTGTGTTCCTGTGGTGTAAATGCTATTTAATGACTAAGCTGTGTGATCTGAAGCATGAGCTTGTCCTTTCATCTTACACATATCATGTCTTTTCACTATTAGTTCAGTGACTTCCTTTCTTCTCCATCTATCCCATAATTCACCTTTTTGCATTTGATCTGGCAGTGTGATAATGTATCTGCTCTGACATGCTGAGTTTTTACATACCTCATGGAAATAGCTTTTTCTCTACTTTAACTTCAGCAAAATGCACTTGGTTTGTGCTTTGGGCAGGCCATTTCTGTAAATTGGCTTAGGAATTGCTTGCATTCCTCTTATAGCTGATTTTGTTTGTGCCTGTTTTACATCCTAAAGGATTAAATTTTTAGGATATCAGCAGCCATTCATCAGTTGCTCTCTTCTGTCTAGATGGGGAGATGGAAAACATTTCTTTGCCTTTTGACCTGAAGTTGTTGAGAGGCAGATCTTCAGCCTAAAAGAACAAAAAGCTCAGGAGATGTTATCAAGTTCTGCTTGTTTGCAGAGGAGTTGCGGATGCCCTGTCCCTGGAAAAGTTCAAGGCCAGGTTGTGGCCTTGAGCAACCTGATCTAATGAGTGGCATCCCTGACCATGCAAGTGGGGTTGGACTAGAGGATCCTTGTGGTCTCTTTCAGCCCAAGCCTTTCCATGATTTTATGATTCTATGGTTTGAATAATTTTCTCTCTGGAAACTTGTAGAAACCATTTGGATGACATGCAGTACTTCAGTCTCTGGAACAGTATTTGGGTGGAATTTAGGGTCTGTGTCCAAGAAAGTGATGAGAAGGCCCATGCTCTATGAATTACATAAAGCTCATTCATTTGCCTAAGTCTTTAATTGAAAATACTAAGAGCCGTGATGGAAACCTCTGTACTTTAACAGGAAGATACGTGGTGGTATTGTTTCAAGCAGGGAGAAAAGAGAGAAAACAAAGAGAAGATAGGACAGTCTTTGTAACAATACTGATGGAGCATTTAATTAGCAATGGCAACTGCACCTGGTTCTAGTCAAAATAATTTACAGTCCATGAGGAGCTGAGAGCATAATATATGCAGAAGTTCTGTAGGTATTTGCAGGGTATTAGTGAAAAATGTGACGTGGTTGTTGCTTTTTCATGATAAATACATAAAAAGGAATCTGTGATTTGATCGAATTACACAGGCTTTAGAATTTGGAGCTTACAGACCAGATGTTCTGTGAAGTATGACATCCTACACCACATCGTGAGTGGTCTGTGATGTGTTGTATAGAACAGTATTAAATTAAACTGGTAATACATTGACTTTTGCCAAGGAATTACATTAAAAATTACAGTGTCTGTTTTTGCACCCTTGTACCCTTTCAGTAGAATAAGCAAAAGCAGACTCTGAGAGTATTCTTCATTTGTGACCAAAAGCTGAATTTATCATTTAATAATTTTGTATAGGCGAATGTGCTGTAATAGGAAATTGTTTTACACTATACTAGCATAAAATGTCTTTCATAAACTTTTTTCTATTAATACTAATTCTATAGAAATGGATGCATTAAAGGAGAGACATTTTATAAAGCTGCACAATCAACATAGCTGCTTAGAATTTACAGTATGTGAGTAATCAACTAGTAAAATTTTCACTTGACAAAAAACCAGCTTTTCCTTTTTTTTCCTCCAGCACACATGTAAACATAACTCTGTTTAATGTACTTTTTTTGACTCTAACTTGGAGTTGCCAATGATGACACCCTTTTAGATAACAAATGCTAAAAAGGCATTTTTAACAGTATTTGCTGTGTCTTGAATGATAACTTTGGAATTCAGAAGAACCAATGAATAGTCCAATGAAGCTTGGTTCTGTAGGTTTGCTAAAGAAATGAAAAAAAGCATAAAGATTAAAAGCTAGAAAACTTATACAGAAGAGTTAAGAAATAGAAAACATGGAACCTGGGAACTAGTCCATATTTAGTTTCCCAGGTTTTGGCTTATACCTTCAGTTTCAGGACTCCAGTTTCATTACAGCTGTGATCCAGAGCTATATGGCCTAACAAGTTTTGAAGGAATGAATGCATGAGTAAGAATTTCAGTTTTTAGTAGCAAATATTCGTTCTTTCGGTCAGTACTCCCTTGGAAGAGGAAGACTTAATACAAGCAGTGAACAATAGATAATCACTTATTCTTGATTTCTGATATTATTGTCATAGATTTTTAGCATTAAAAATTCTAGAATGAAACCTCTCCCTTGTGTTGTATTTCTTGCACTTGGAAAGGTGGCAGAGAAGAAAGCATTATTTGGATAGATGCAAGTTGTACTTCTCTTTTGTTTGTGGCTGGTCTTTGTATCTGAAAGCCGTACATTTAGATATCATATTTAAATCCCTACACTGAGTGCTACCAATTGCCTAGAAGCAATTACACCCATATAATTTAGTGTGCTGCTTGAAATACTGATATATTGAACGTAGAATAAATAATAAGAAAATTAAGGAATTTTGTAAGAAAATTTGCAATTGCTATATGCATGAATGATTCCCCTTTCTAACATCCTTTAAAGGGGACAGCAACATGTTGGTGGGGTAAACTGTGGGTCATACTATGTGTTTCTTTACTAGATCAGCTGCTGTAAACTGACAAATTAAATTAGTGAGAAACTCAGCTTCAGTCTATGTTTTTCCTTCTCATATTTATGTCCTTTTGTCTCTTGGATATTTGGAAAGAAATAACAATCACAGTATCTGGAAGAAAATACTATAGAAATATTGAATCATCAGCCTTTTGTTGTGTCACTGGTGACTGTGAAGTTTTCTTAAACCTCAGTGAAGTTTTCTGTGTCTAGGGGATGTATAAGCCTGGGTGAGCT
The DNA here is from genome assembly GCA_013397375.1 of Toxostoma redivivum. Lineage (NCBI taxonomy): Eukaryota > Metazoa > Chordata > Aves > Passeriformes > Mimidae > Toxostoma > Toxostoma redivivum. Next base: position 1,038,764 of record VXBI01007947.1, on the reverse strand, counting down.
CACTGGGTGATATCCTGGGAGCAGTGACAAATATTAATATGTGTGTGCATCTTTGGCAGATTTTGCTGTTGCCGTCAGATTTTTGCTTATTTTGTTTTGCCACAGTTGCCTCCTCCTTTCAAGTTTCTCTGAACTTTCTGTGCATCCTTTGTGTATCCTTCTCCAGCAGTGGTTCTCACTTTTTGATCTGTTGTCAATACCTACTAGTGTGCTGGCAGTAGATTTCTGCACAGCTCAAGGCTATGCTGTAGTTCTTGGTCTGCTCCTGACTGATTTTCTTTCCCCAAGCACTGGAATCCCATAGCTGAGGAATAGGTAAATTATTGAAAGGATGAGTGCCTGGCTCCACTGAAAATTCTAGCAGTTCTGCTTTTGAAATCTGTGATGCTTGGAATTTACTCTTTTTGATCTTTTTGCTGAGTCTGGACTCTACTTGGCTGAGATTTGTATCATAACAATTCTTAGTATTATATTATAAGGTATGAACTGTGTCCTCCTGCTCTATTTTTTTCAAGTCTTTAAAATTAAAATGTTTTGACTGACCTAAATTTCTCAAGAAGCAAGACTTGCCTGTCTCCTTAACGCTCTATCTTTCTATGTATAATAAATATCAAATTGCAAAAGAGAGAGAAAATAAAAATGTAAGAAATGGGAAAAAAGTGAGTATCACCTGAGAGCTGGGGTATTTTCTTAATTCTGAGACAGTTGCTGGGGGGAAGCAGGAAGACAGCACTCCTTGGTGCTTAGAGCATGGGCCCAGCTGCCTGTGTGACATGGCTGGTGTTGCCCTAGTGGCACTTGACCTTCTGTCTTCATCAAGCTGGCTCAAAGCAGTTTCCAGAGGAGCTACTTGAAATCAAAAGATCAATATGGGAACATTGCAAATTCAGACAACCCATGTATCTGAAAATGTATTTGGAACAGGTTTCTTGATCATCTTGGTGTTTTAAGTATGAAGTAATTTAACGTTGTGAACTCTATGCCTTTTCTCTAAAACTTAGTCAATACTGGCCACATGAGTAATGTTAATGCTTTTGGATACATGCTGTGAGAAAGTTGGAAATTTACAAGATTTTACTATTTTCAAAAACTCACTGGCCTTTTAAATTCTAAAATAAGATACTTCAGGTTCCAGGTCTTCTATCTAGACCTGTTTTCCATAGCTGTCCCTTCTGCTAGTGATTAAAATATTACTGTGCAGTCCAGTTCTCTGTTCTTCAGGGTTCCTCAATATATGACAAACATTTGCAGAGCTAACTGCTCCTCTAGCTTGGTACAGAACTTATGAATGAAGTTTCAAATGGTGAGAGTAATGCAATTTGGAATTAGAGTTTGCTAGCCAGTTTTTAAACTATTTTATTTAAAATGTAAACATTTTCTGCCTTGTTGTTTTCAGTAAATAGTTCATTTTTTCAGCCTCTAGCAGAGAACAGTAAGGCACTAACCTGTGTGTTGGGAACAAATAAGAGTCAGAATATTTAATGCGGTCCCTAACCTTAAATTTTGAAGGGAGCCCTAGATATGGGTCTCTGTAGTTGTGTATCAAGTGTCAGTCTGGTAGCACAGTGCACAATGTGCACCTGGTTTTATGGGATATGTGGACTTTCACTCACTCCAGGAGCAAGGGTGTTATAGCCTACCCCAATAAGCAAGTGGAATATCCTTACTATTTTTTAATGGATCTTATTGCTTGCTAAATCTGCAAATCAATAAAAGCTCATCACTCTAGGGGATCTTTCTTATAAAAAAAGGAGTTTGCATTTAGCTAGCATGTGGGAGGAACTTTCTCTTTTACTTCAAATAAGAAGTACAGATACAGAAATTAAATATTTGAAAAGTTCCTTGCAAAACAGAAGGAAACGATTGAAAAATGTTTCCCAAAGCAAACTGATTGCAGCCAGAGTTCTTCACACAAAGGAGTAGATTCAGGTAGCCAGAGAGAACACCATCTTTGGATAATTTCTGGAGAATTGTGATGTATTTCTTGTTCACTTCATTGCCCAAGTGCTGCATACCAAAGCTGTATTATCCACTAGTTACATTATTCCTACTACTAAGGCCTTTATGATTACATGCAAATAAGTGATCTTGCTCAGAAAGCTCAAAGCAAAAGAGAAAACCCAGAGAAATCCCTCCTGGAGCTTCAGAGCAGCAAGTGCAACTCAGCACGAATTTCATATCAAGTAGTCAGCTGTGGGCAAGTTGTCCCTCCTGCTGGTTCCTTCTCTGCTGTTGTGCATCCTTCGTGTCCCTCTGTGAATGGCACAGTTTCAAGGCAAGGAGGTGAAAGCAGTCCTATGCCTCTTCAAGCTGCCAGTTTACACACTCCCTAGCCAAGCACAACTTAGTACCTTGTTACCTTTATCCTGGAAAAATTATTTTGTCTTGTGTCTTCTACGTGACACTTAATTGAAGATCTGTGTTTCTCCTCTCTGTTTTTGTGCTGTTTGTTGATGTGGGCTCAGATCACATTTACCAGATTGGGCCCTTGCAGGTCTGAGATGGAGCTTCCCTACCTGTCCATCATTTGTGAGCTTTGGTTACATCCAGACTGCTAGATCATTTTTCACTGTTTAATTTCAATTTTTGCATACATTTTACTGAAGTGCTAGTTTAAAAAACATAACTAATTTTTTATAGTTTTCTGTAATTCTTGTAAGATTAATTTTATTATGGTGTCTTACAGGTTTGCTTTGTTCAAATCTGCATTACTGTAAGTGAAAATAAGTTTTTTTTTTTATTATTTTTTAAATTTTTTTTAACCCCCTTCTCTTTTAGAGTTTGCTTAAATTAGAGGAACAGCCATTTTGGACAAAACCTAGGACAGGACAGATAGCCCTAATGTGACAGCCAGTGATGGCAACGGGTATTATGAAAAGAGGTGATGGAGCTCACCCTCTGCTTAGGAGACTAATTTTGATTTGTATATTTTGTACCTGTTCTCTGGTTAAAAAATGTCACAAAATTAATGTTGCAGGCAAATACAGATTATGTATTTTAGGGAAGACATAACTCCATAGAAGTCTAGAAACTCTGACAAGGGTTATAATTCTGTAACTGAACAGTAACAGTTAATTTACAGTTGTAAAACACACACACATCTCTTAATAATTTGTAAATAAATGTTGGTTAAGTCAGAGTGAGGTATGAGGAAGGTAATTCCAGTAGATGCTTAAATTTATCTGAATCTGTGAATCAGACCTCTTACAGAGGAGACAAAGCTGAATCTTCATCCCATTCTCTCTCAGAACATTTTTATTTCCTTTTGTTGGATTGAGAGTGTGGAAAAGCTGATGAAAACTTTACAGCTGAAAAAGCATTTAGGAAAATTTCTATATTTAGTCATTGGAAAAGCTAGGTAACTTTCAGGTGCTTTCCCGAGTTCTCAAAGGCTTTACTGATCCTATTTTCAAATATCAAAAGGGAAGGAGTCTCTTCAGAAGCAGCAAGAGATTGAGTTGTGGTTTGATTTATTAATCAAGCTGTGCAGCTGAGGCAGGCAATACGGTAACCCACAGCAGAGACACTGTACTGTGTATCCTGATTTGTTCTGGAACTTCTTGAATAGATCTTTATACAGGATTAATCCTAATAGCATTAGTGTGGTAAGACATATTGCTAAGTAGACTTAGACAACTAACAAAGACTTAAAACAAACAAAAAAAAAATCCTTTGGACGTTGCTGTCAAATAGCTGACCTCCTTAACCAATTCCTGGCTCTTTCTTAGACATCATCTTGGACAAAAGGGAAACTGAGCAAGGGATTACCAGGGACCACTGTCAGCCTTTTGAATTTAAGGCTGTTGCCATCCAGTTACTTATCCATATTCAGAACGTTTTGACAAAATGTGGTATAGCCCTAAACTGATAGTTTAAAAAGCAGATTATTGAATTTTAACACTTGTGTTTCAGCTTTCTATTTCAGACAAAAGTATCCAATGGTAGAATGTATCTTTGATAGTTTTCACATAATTTAATATCTTAAATACTGGTAATTACCCTGAAGACATGGTATCAGTAAGCTTAAAACAAATGTGGAAAGCTGAAGATAGGATTTAAATTTAACACCAGTCTTTTTAATATATTTGAGGCAAGAATTTCCATAAATTAGAAGGGATGTATCTAAACCCATGTCTTTCTGGTTTAAAATACCATGTGAGTGGTTTCATAAATCAGCTGCAGTTAAAATGACAACCCATAGTAGAATGCACTGCTAATTTAATTTTGCTAAATGATTCTTATTTTAGCCACTGTAATACATTTTGATAAATGGTTTAGACGATCAGTTTAAAGACCAATTTAAATTTCAGCAGTTTTGTTCACTTGTCATATGTATTGTTTTCTTCCATGGTAAAGTGTAAATACTTTTCATTGATAAAATCAGTTTATATAGTGTTTTCAAGCATATTAAAGCACTGCTTCTTGAGACTGAGTTGAGTATACCTTTTATACTTGAAATATGGAGCTAATGCTTCTAAAATAAATATCTTAGATACATTGGTTCTCAAGTGGTTTGCTTGGAATGCTGAAATATCTCTAAGTTTCTGAATACTAATTGTGGAAGAAAGCATTTATTTTAAAAATGATCAGAAGTAATAGTTGATGAACGATAGGGACAAGGTGTATGTTTTTTGTGCTTCAGAATAGAGAGGTTTAATTTGAGAACCTGGGTTTGCAGTAGTCTGCTGCTGTTGCTCCCTGGGGGCTGTGGCTCAGACACTTGCCTCAGTGTTGTTCACACAATTCCCAAGGGGACCAGGAAAAAAGCCCCATGTGAGCTGGCTGCATTCTCTGTTCTCCATGTTAAAAAGGATGAATACATGTGATTACTGTAATTATACTACCAGGGTCATGATATGTAACCATGGTGTAAAACAGTGCAATGAAAGCTTATGCTTTCAGCATTCAACATGTGCATAATGTAATATTTTAATTGCATGTATGGCAGGTGATATTTTTATAGGGATAGAGATTTTGTCATCTATAGCCATGGATATCTCATGGCTGCCATGTGGAAGGTTGCTATGCTTTAAGGTGTGAGTTGTGCATCATTGCTCCAATCTTCCTTGGGCATCAGCAAGCCCTGGCTGTGAGGTGGCTTGTTGCCTTCCCCATCTGCTCATTGCTGCTTTCCAAAAAGGGCTTATGACCCTCCTTGTGGCCAGTCTGGCATTTGTTTTTTGCCTCTATACAGAAGAATGAAGTGTGAGATAGAAAGAATGAAATAAAGAAAAAAAAGAGAAGCCCTTCTGGAAGTATCTTCCTTGTCCCAAGATATTACACAATGCTGGCACCATCTGCCTTGTGCAAAGCCTCCCTGTGTGCTGCTGGAGCTGTGGCTAAGCTGTTCTGCTGGCTGGCCTTGGCTGGCTCTGGGGGGTGGGGGGGAGCCCCTGCTTTGAAAAGGGGGGAAGGGGCAGCAGCATATGCAGAACTCAGGGCTCTCTCTGGCCAAAGCTCTACCTTGGGTGGGACTGCGGGAGGACTTGGCTGTAACTCCAGAGGAATAGTCTGAAGAGTGTCTGTCATGCCTAGAAATGTTGTTTTCTAGTTCTCAGTGACATGAGCTCTCTGAGACAAGTGGCTGACATAATGGGTGGGAGTGTGTCTCACCATAAACTTAAAGTAGCATCTTTTGTCCATCTGCTAGTAGCCAATCTGGGATAGTTCTTACATTCTTGTGAGGAAAAGCTTTCTTTCATCAAGTTGTTTAATTTTTTGCTCTTTCTATACAGTTATTAGCCCTTGAGAGCCTGAAATCCCTAGTATCTCCCGTTTTCCCTGTGCAACCACACTACAAATGAGGGGGTGTTCCACAGCCTCTTGGTGCAGGAGCCTGCTCCATCGTGCTGTGGTGTAGAAGTCTGGCAATGCAAGGTGTCATCTGATGGGGGAATCAGGCATGTGTGAAGTTCAGGCAGCATTTCTCATCAATTATTGATTTTGCATTTCTGAGGGGGAAACATTCAGCTTGTGGATAAAACCAGAAATTCTTTTTAATTTTTATGCTTATTTTTTCAGATAAGAATAATTCTTTTTTTTTACTGAAACCATGCGTTTCATGGAAATAGAACCTGTACACAGAAAACTTTCTAACAAAATGTAATTTTGAAGGAAAACATATATCATGTTTACACAGAATGGAAATTTTATGATGAAACCATAGCAACAACATACAAGTAGCTGCTGAAAGAGCACATTAGAGATAGCCTGGAGTTTGAACTTGGAAATGTTTAATACTGCATATCCTCTGTCTTCAGACACTGCTTTTTCCCTCTGTGGAACTTATGCTGCAAATGTTATTGTGTCTGTAACATTGTGCCTGTTGTGTTGTACTCTGAAATGTTGGAGGCACAAATGGGGGAGCTGGCAGACATGGGAAGCTGTGAAGGGTAACTGAAGACATGAGTGCCTCACATGGTAGTAAGGTGAACATTTTAGTTTTAGACTGAAGATGATGGAAAGTAATTAGTAAGAATCAGTTTCCTCGTAGTGTTTCTGGCTCCTAATATTATGTCTGTTTAGGGATGTGCTGTTTCATTTTGTTATTTGCTTTTTTAGGTGATCTTTCCTATTAGGGAACTTCTTGTTTGACTGCAAAATTGCAGGATAAATGCATAAAAATTAATAAATAGTGGTTCTGTCAATGAGGAGGGTTTGACTGCTACAGTTCACAGATGCAAAAAATTATTTAGATTGGAAGTGATCACCAAAGGCCATTTTATCCAACCTCGCTGCTCAGGCAGGCTCCCCTAGAGCATTTTACCATAAAATGCCAAAGCAAATAGTAGGAATGTATTGTAAAGGTGTAAAATTTCAAATGGAAAGAGAGATGCCTGATAGATTGCAGTTCTGAGACACCAAAGCCTTTGTTACTGGATATTACAGTACTGCATTGATGTATTTACTGTTAAAGCATTTGACTTTCCTCTACCCAGCAAGTACCTGCCTTGATCCTTCTGGTTCCTACACTAAAGGATTAAAGACTCCGTGGTGCTCCAGCTGTGCTCTCTTATGCAGCATCAGTTTCTGTAAAACAATTGCATTTTAAGAGCTTTTAGTTCGGTCTTTGCCCAGCACATGACTGTACCAGGACAATGCAGTTAAACATAATTTTAATCACTCTATTGAAAGCAAATTTTGGCTGACTGGTCTTTGAAGTCAGTGGTCAGGATGAATGGGTGGGATTTAGACTCATTACAGGAACTCCTTTGTGTTGTTTCTGTAAGGCATATCTGACACAATATTTTAAATGCTTCTAATTCATAGCAAACTATTAAAGAATTCTGTACATTGTAGGAAAGAGTGCTGGGATGGACTTGACTTTCTAGCATGTGCAAATATTTACTGTTTGGCTTTGTGCTTCTTCTCCTTCTAGACATTACCCAAAGCAGTCCTTCACTACAGTGGCTGATACACCAGAAAATCTTCGCCTGAAGCAACAAAGTGAATTGCAAAGTCAGGTAAATAAAATAATTCTTTTGTCATGTTAATATTAGGTGGTCAGTCCACTTCTTGACAGTTTTTCAAAGTAGTGGTAGTATTTCTGTCTACATACATAGTAGCACTGCAGTGTAATTATAAAAAATATTTGTAAGTTGGTATAATGCTGCAAAACTCAAGTTTTTATTTCTGTTCTCAGTCATAGTAGTTACCATACTATTGTATCATACATTGACATCACTGGAATCCTTACTTTTCTTCAGTACATGAAGCATCTAAATAGTTTTTAATGTTTGAAGTAATATAGCTTAACTCAAAGGATTCATTCCCCTTCGACAAGCTACCATTGTTAGCTTGCGTTAAACTTAATAATAAAATAGTGTGAGATTAACAAGCAATGAATTTGTCATTAGCAGATATTTAGAAGCCTTTAATATTTATCAACAATGAAGTGACTGAATAATGAGTTTACAGATCTCTTATGGCCTCTGTCAACTAATATACGAGGCAGTCTGGAAGCTAGTTGTGGTAAACACATTATCAATCAAAACTTATGTAGATTAATAAGAAATATATTTAAATTAATGTAAAACAAAAAGGGGAAAACAAGAGAAGAAAATGGCAAAGAAGACTTAGGTGACCCAAATACCATGCTGGTTATCTACCATAATATAAAGTTCTGATTTATATTAACTCATGTTTGAATTTATATTAATTCATGTTTGGGGGCTGAGAAGCCCTCCTCTCCCCCATTCTCCAGTACCACTTTATACTGTTTTAATTTATGTAATGCTTGAAGTTGTCCTGTTTAAGACAATTGACAATATTTGATTGCATTTTATTTTATGAAAATTCTGGTTTTTTTTCTTTTTTTAATCTATTGTGTTTTAGTTGCAATCTCTCATTATAATTTCATAGCTGTCATTGTCATAAAAAACTAAAAACCAGAGAACAAAAACCAGATAGTAGACAAAAAGAACTTTCTCTTTTGGGAAGGTCTCTATAGGTTGATGGGTAAAACTGAAGGAGTGCTAAATAGAAAGGGTAGCACATATTTAGCATGGTGTACAATCTTAAAAATTCTTTGCCTTTTGCCATTACGGTTATTGCTTATAAAACTTAGAGAAATAATTTCACGCTGAAATTTTGCCATCTAGAAAGAGGACACTTTGTGGACTCTGTCTCCTCTTGAATTGAGTGGATTTTAGATTGGAGTCTGGTTCATTTTCTTGTAATTTAGTGGTTCTGTGTACCAGAGTTACTGTTTTGTCACAAAGAGGAACTTAAAACCAGTACATTTTACAGGTCTTTTTAAAAGAATGTAAATTCTCAGCTCATTGTTTTTTAGGAGTTTGACAGAAAATGTTGGATTCAGTAGAATAATAAAATGTTATTGCTCTTTACAGAGGATATAGGAGAAGTGGCTTTCCCTAACTGCTTTCATGTTTGAAACATGCTTCAGTGGCACTATGGAAGCATAAGGAAACTTTTTTTTTTATTATTATTCTCTATTTTTAAACTGAGAACTTAGTATTCTAGGATACTGGATAAGCAGTATCAGCAAGAAAATTGGAGTTTGCCTATGAATAGAATTGATGCAGCTGTTTCACAATGCACTGTCATAAAATGTTAAAGATCTACTCAAAACTTGGAAATGGAAAGAAACCCTTAATTTTTACAATGTGCCATTTTTTCCAGCATTATTAGTCAGCAAAAGACTTGCAGATCTAAATTATAAGGACACAAAATTGCCTACTTGGAAGAAAGGCCAGAATGTTTTTGGTCATAATTTTCTTCCTGATTGATTTACATCTAGAATGTGTTAAGGTGCCTAGCATGTGAATAATTTCAACGCTGAAATAAAGTTTCCAGGTACTTTTCCTTATCCAGTATAAATCTTGTCCTAAAATAGGACTGTAGATTCTGAATACTTTCTGGAATACTTTGAAGAGTATAAGGATAGAGGAATTGCCATCCTCAATCAGTCCTGTTGGCAATCTAGTCCCTTGTCCTGTCTTTTCAGGGAAGTTGAAAAACTCCCAACTGAAAAAAATACATGGGATATAATTTGGCATAGTTCAGGTTTCATTCTATTTCAGTCCTGTGCCATAGAAAAAAGTGCATGGTTTTAAAAAAAATCTTTCCTATCAAACCAAACTTGGCTCGATAGAATTACATTATTACTACCTTCCCATATTCATCAGAGCTACTTGAGCCTCCTGCCAATGCATTTGACAATTTGGGATTGAGCAAATTTTGTGTTAGGTAATGTAAAAATTATGTTGACTACTGAATAAAGAGAAATGCTTTTCTAAAGTAATAGCTGCTTCCTAGTTTCTAAGTAAACATCTTTAATGCTTTTAGTTCTGAAGAGGCACAACCTTGTGTTTAACTGCAGGACTCCAAGTGTTTTTTCAAAATCTGTAGCTTTAGAACAACTCTTTATTATGCTCAGCAAAACATGAAGAATTGGTAAAGGAAACACCATTAAATATTGTGTAAGCTAAAGTACACGTGTACACGTTTTTGTAAATCTGTTGTTTTTATTTTCATTTTAGCAACAATTGACAGTGTTTTAAGTTGCAGTGCTGGGTCCTTGGTCAAGAATCCATTAAGGTCAGCATCAGGTGCCAGGGTGTCATGTTGACATAACACAAGAACAAAACTAACAAAACAAAATACTGTTTTCTGGTGGGGTCAATAGAAACTGGATAGCTCTTTGGAACACTTGAAAAATTACATTGTTAAGAAGTCAAAGGACAGCATTTAAAAGATTTCCAGAGAACTCTGTTCTTCTATTTTATATAATATCAGAGCTTTCCCCCCTTTAGGATTTTGCTTCCATTGGCTTTCATTCAGCTCTGTAGTTGGAAGGAGATACAAATGCATTTTAGGAGAGGCTGTGTTTGTTTTCCATTCTGGAGAACTTCACAGTACAGTATTCCTCCTGACAGGAGAAAAATGAGTTTGAAGGTCTTTCATCCTCTAAATAAAGGGTTGAGATAAAGATGCAGTGTCTCAAACAAGATTTTTCTTTATGCCTCTCTGATGAAAAATCCCTGTCTTTTTGAAGAATCAGTGCATTCTCTTACTCCATAGCATGCAATGGAGTAAGAATGCAAAATGCATTCCCTTGCTTCTCTTAGATAAACACAGCTATGGAAGTTACTGTAATGCTCATCTCAACTTTGTTTACGTGGGAATTTCCTTCATGTACTTTAGCTGTTGATTTCTCTAATTTTATAACAATGTAAATTGCTCTGTGGCCTTTAGTCCTCATCTGTGGCAATGCTGTATACATCAAAAGCAGCCACTCCGGTTGAACTTGCAAAAAGAAACAGAGATGTTCTGTAGCAGTTCTTGGCAGGAAGAATATCAAAGTGTCAGATCAAAGAGAGGGATGATGTTTAAGGTGTGTTCTATTCCAGCACTTTCTGAGGAAATGTACTTTCCAGTAACTCATGGGGAACTTGATGCAAAATCATGGGTCTTGTCCTACTTTCTTCTTGTCCTGGCCTGTGGTGACACCTCTGAGGCTGCTGTCCTTGGAAAGTCCAAGTGCTTCTTTTCATAGGGGAGAAAATCCCTTGTACTTCCCTTATAGGAGCTTGGATAATTGAAAGTGTTATCTGTGTTTCTTTAGGAAGAAACATAGTTACAGTTTTTCTTGATAAATAGAGTTCATAAAGTGTTGATTTTCAAGAAATACCATAATGTGGTATGAGGCGTACGCAGTTGAATCAGACTATTATCCTAACAATATTATATTTTAACAGTCCTTACTTTGTCAGGAATTGTTTATGTTTGGATCTTTATCTGCCAACTCTCACCAGGATAATCATGGTATCACTGAGCATTTGGAAGAGAGTCAGCTCAGAAAAGGGATTAAAAAATCTTTATGGTAAGATGTTTTCATCTAGGATGCCCATGTTCCTCTTTGTTCAGGCTGAAGAAGAGACTGACTCTGGTAGCTGCCCTGTGTGAAAGTGCAAGAGGTGACAGGTGTAAATTGAAATACAGAAGACTGCATTTATGTTTAGGGAAAAACATTTCCAGTGTGAGGGTGTCTGAACACTGGCAGAAGGTGCCTGGGGAGACTGTGGAGTGACCATCCTAGGGGATTTTCAGAAGAGGACTGAGCACAGTCCTGAGGAATCTGTGATAGTTGACTGTGCTTTGAGTAGGGTGATGCACTAGATGACCTCCAGAGGTCATTCCCCTGCATCTTCAGCTCTTCATATTCAGTGATTTGTCTCTGTCCTGTCCTTCCTCAGGTTCCTCTCGACCACTTCTCTCATCCTCTTGCCTTTTTCTCTTTGCTTCTCTGTTTCAAAAATACCTGTTAGCAAATTTTCAGGCAGATTATTAGCTTGATTTTTTAAAAAAGCCTTTTCAGTTCATATGCACCTCTTTTATGAAATCTTTGGAATGAACTGCCACATTGAATGCTATAGGATAATGAAATGCTATATGGATTATTAAAGCAGACATTGGATGGATTTCCTGGAGTACCCTGAGTGAGCCCATTGGAGAAGTCATGGAGGAAACAGTTTTTGGATCTAGAGACAGAGATAAAAATATGCTCTTTCAGCTGAGAAAAAGAGGAAGCAGTATGATATGGCAAGCAGAGAGACATTGTTATACCTTTATGGGTGATTTTGTAAGGGGACCCTGGAACATATTTTAAAGATGGGACATTTCCAGGTAGCCATCAGGAGCTGATTATTTATATATTCCTCTCTCCAGTTATCTGAGGACCTTAACCCAATCCATCATATGTGTATGAGAGAGCCAGGAGGGTGCAGGCTTCTCAGGCATCTTCTTGCTATTATATGTGAGTGACAAATACTGGAGATGTTGATTAGGTTGATGCATTAAAATAAACCCAGACTGCCTGCAGAAAGCTCTGCACTGCTCCCCTGTGAACCCCTTCACAGTAGTAATTTGTAAATCATGCTCACCTACTAAATGTGTTTTTTTTCAACTCCTGGTTTGTTCCTTCTTTCCCTCTGAAGACCATTTAAATGGCTTGTTTTATCTGTGTGAATCAAAGGCATGAATATCACTCTTGTTGTGAATAATACAAAGCTCCAGAGGAGTGCAGGAGGCAGAATGAATTTCAGTTTTCTGGGAAAATGGTTGACACCTCTTTTGATTTTTTTCTTGCCAAGTATGTGAGGGACTCTGTGCACATCCTGCCTGCCCTGAACTGGCTCCTGTTACTGTGACTCCATATACCTACACTCTTTCTGTTTTGTTGTTTTTATTGTTTGTTTGTTTTTTCCCCCTTGCATTTACTTAGGCTGTAAGATTCAGAATAGGACAGTACTGCTTCCACTCCTCTCCTGTCTGCTACTCTTTGCTGTCATAGATGCTGAACCAGCATGTGGAGATGAATATGTTGTAATCCTGTGGTTGGGAGACACCAGAACATGAGGCAAAGACACCAAAGGATGCGTAGTAGTAAAAGATAAACAGATTGTGCAACAGAGAGGGACTTTCTCTGTGGAATACATTTTTGTGTTATTGACACATTTGTAGCACCCTGAAATTCTTTGATTTCATACATGAAAATACAAATCTTCTGCAGGCATGTAAGATATGGTTATGGGCTACTTTTTGAAACAGAAGAATTGTTTGCCTTAGCTTTAATTTGTTAAGACTGAAGTCTTAAATCTGATTCCTGATACTGACTGCATACTCTAATTGAAAAAAAAAATCTAATATAATTAGCCTGTATAATTACACAGAATTTTATACTGACTTCCAATGGTAATGTACTGATCAGTGCAGGAAATATTACTGGTATAAAGAAGTTTAGAAAAGAGCTATTTTTCTTATGATATTGACTGTTCTTTCCCTTGTTTTCTTTTTGGGTCACATCACACCGTGATAATCTGTAAGCTAAGCTGTGCAGATAAAAGCAGTAAATTATTTTTCTTTTTTTCTGAACCTATATTATTATATGTACCTGCATTTATATCTAAGGACACAATTACAGGTTTCTGTGCTTTAGCAAAACAACTGCTTCAGACTACTCTTTTTGTACTGTTTCCTCATTTCTCTGATAAAAGATTTGCAAAGATAATGAAGAAAGGAGCACAAATGAATACTTGCCCAATATTCAGAAGAAACTTTAGACAAACTTGCACATGAGCATCTATGGAAAATGGTAACCTATCAGCTTTTCTTTGTTGATTTGATGAAACAAAAGTAAAAGTGTGACAATTTTTTTTGTTTTTTGCATTAGTGCTTGCCCTGTTGTTACTAAATGCAGTGATGTGAAAACCTTATGTAATTTAAGAGGAGAAAACCAGAACAGAACTGCATTTAAGGAAGCACAATAGTATCTGCAGAGTCTTGGAAGCAAGCAGTGCAAACTTCCTGCTGGCTGAAAAGTTAGGAAGTCTATAAAGTACACAGTCACAGGAGAAAAATTGCATCTTCCAGTGCCAAGACTTGGAAGTAAGCTGCAAAATATATTAATATAATTACATTAATTTTTCTGATATATGTCAATGAGACAAAAAAACATAGTACACTTTCTTTCGCATGTGTATTTCAGATGTACATAATGTTTAACTGTAAAAAGTGTAAGGGGTAATCTATGTACATGAAATAGAGGTAATTTTTGTGGTAGCATGAGGACAGAGCAGTCATGATTTATTATTAATAGAGTAATTAAGGACCCATCTATAAACCCATTTTTATAGACTTTTTATGACATCGAATCAATGGCCAAGCAGGACATGCTTAACAGAAAATCTTAGGATCAATGAAATCAAAAGTGATTCCCACTACTTTTGCATGTACAGTCAGAGGTAGTAGAAAGGGAACAAAAGAAAGCCACAGCTTTCACAGCAACTAAGAAAAATAATAACTGAAAATTTGAGATATCAGAATTTCTACGATTTAAATATTTTTAAAAAAATATTAAAATCCCTAAAAAAGTGTCCTTTGTGTTCTCGATGAGGAGTAATTGAGAACATATATATGTTATTTTTCATGTCAAGTTCCTCCCCAGATTCTCTTGAGCTTCTTTCTGGTTTTTCTATTTGCAACTAGATTTTTAAATGGTCACTCTGTTGCTTGCAGCTGTGTTGCAGGTAATTGGATGCTGTGATTCTTTTTAATCATGTTTTTGTTGGATTGCTCCACAGCATTTCAGCCCGCATGAAGGAGAATTCAATTCATTCAGTTTTAGAGAATTTAAAATAAAGACTGAGAACAGAAAAATTGTCATAATAAATGAGGCATCCAGGGAATGCAATCAGGTGCTGAGGACATACCTGTATTATAGAGTACACAAGGGTCAGGAAGAAGTTCCTGATCCCAAAGACAAATGGAGTGTACTGGCTTATGTCCATACATACTGTGTATGGCTTCTCCCTCTATAATAGATAATTTTTTTTTCATTTTATAGTGTTTAAGAAGCCCATCAGAGTGGCGTTGGAGAAGCATGGAAACGAGCATGTGTGAAATGTGATGGTAACTGGGAGTTTGTGGGGTCAGTGTCCTCTGGGTTGTGTGCAGTAACTGCTCAGGTCACGAGTGGCACAGGCATGTCCTTGCTGCCTTTCAGGAGGGCTCCCTCCTCTGCAGCAGAGCTGAGTTGTGCCAGGTCTTGCCTTCGGAATGGCCAGGGAACACACCCAGCAGTGCTGGCTATTGAGGCTGTCAGTACTGAGTTGGTCCCCCTGCCCTCTCCTGTTTAGCAGAGTGTTTGTACTGAGAAAGTCTCAGTACTCAAAGCCAGAAAATGAGATCACATCACTCTTTCTTTCCTTTCTGCGCTTCAGGTTTGCATATTTCAGACTGCCACATTCAGTCAAAGGGGGTCCATGTAGTCCTGCTTCCTATTGCTGACACTGCTGTTCTTTCACAAAAACTGTCAGTACTTGTGATCAGCAAGAGGAAACTTGTTTCAGTAGGTTACTAGTCTGATCTAGTGTGAAGTATTGGTAATGTCATCATTTAAAGGAAGGACATGCCTTTACTTACTCACTCTGGGATGTAAAAAATGAAATTTTCAGAAATATGATTTTAGTCAATGTACTGTATTGGAAGAACTTGTTTTATTTTCTTGATGTTGCTAATGTCTTCCTCCAGAAAGTTCTTAGTCTTTGACTTAGACTTCCATTGTGTAATGGCTGGGATGAATGATCTCTTCCTCCACGCCCCCAGCAAATTGTAGTGGCTGGCATATTTAATAATTTGAAGGTGGTATATGAGTATTTTTGTTATACACTTTCATCCAGAGTAACAGCCCAACTTTTTTTTTCCAGTGTGAGATTATAGGAGTGAATTGTACATCAAAGTATTGGATAAATCCATTTGGCAGGCCACATTGTGGCAATTAATGATTTCCATTTAGTTCCTTATTTTAAGCTCATTTCTTTTCAGAAGTACTGACCTGTTTCTTACCGAGGAACGAAGTTAATTATCCATCTTGTTATGAGACCAATTTTTGTCTTCATCTGTATCAGTATCTTAACAAACTTCAGAGGTTCTGTGCAGGGAATTTATAGAGGCAATTTTTACCTTCATTTTTTTCTTGTCCTGAGTCTCATGGCCTTAAATGCTGAAAGAGTATGATAAACAACTGTATTTTTCCTAATTTTATTGGTTCTCTGAAAATGTTTTTATTTTGGTCCTGATGTTGTTTCAGGTTTTTTTTCCACAAGGTTGAGCCACTTTTACTCTTTAGGTCAAAGTTTTTTTTCCTACTGATGCTAGAAGCTCAACATGTCATGAAGAATTTTCTTCACTGAAAGGGTGATTAAGCATTGGAACAGGCTGCCGAGGGAAGTGGTGGGATCACCATTCCTAGAAGTGTTCAAGAAACAACTGGATGTGGCACTTTGTGCTGTGGTCTGGTTGGCATGGTGGTGTTTGATCAAAGGCTGTTCTCTATGATCTTGGTGATCTTAACCAACCTTAATGATTTAACGATTCTGTGTCAGATTTTGTAGTTTGAGGGATTCTTGAAAGAGATCATTGTTCATAATATTGCATTGTTTGGCAGATATCCATAATTCCCTTTCAAAGGAAAAAGCAAATTGAAAGTTTTAACATATATTTAAGTTAATATATATTTAAGTTTAATCTCAATAGATTGAGAGAACAAATCCTTTGCTAGCATACCTCTGGAAATTGCCTCAAATACATTGTTAGTTTGTCCAATAGCTGAGCAGTTTTCCAATACATTTGTTACATGTTTGTATGTGATGGGAGTGTAGGATTAGAGAATTTCCATGATCATGTTTATATTTATTCTTATTGAATTTCCATTATTGTGATTACATTTATTCTTATTTGATGCAGTTATTTTTTTTTCTTTAGAATGCATCCAGTCTTTAGATGTATACTGAGAAAAAAGGAGAATACTGATTTACCTATATGCTTCTCCTATGTGATTAGCTGTGATTTAAGTCTGCAGAGCTTTTATAAGAATGCACTTTGTTTAGCAGTTATTTGTATCTGCTAAAGAATCTTAAATTGATAAAGATTTCTATGTAAAGTTGAGAGTGGATGGATTTCTTTACCTTTTTTTTTTTTTTACATTGTAACAAAGAAGTCAATCCAGATGCATATTTTTACTTTGTATTAAACAGCTGTTCCAATTGTGTGCATTGGCTACTGAGTAGTATCCTTTAAATCCATTATTAATTCTGTTTTCACTCAGCATTTGTTCTGGAGGTGGCCTTTACAAAATGACCAGCAAAGCTGCTTAATAGGAGAAATCCAAGCCTGGTGAGAGTGTCACATTCTCTTAATTGGAAATCTTACAAAGAAGAAGCTTTAAGCAAATGAAACTATGAAAAGAGCTTTAGCCTTAGCAGAGAAATTAAAAACTAAGTAAACAAAATCTCTGTCATTGCCTGTTTCCCAACAAAATGTAATATTCTGGCTTCTGGGTTTTGAATAGCTGCAGAAGGGCTTTGTCTGCTCCAGCAAAAGATACTTTTTGTGCTTTGAAGCTTTGAGGATATTTTTCTCAGCCTGTCTCTCTCTTTGAGTTTGTTTTTCAGTTCTTGATAATTTCTGACCTGTCAGTAGCCTGAGCTATCTGGCCTTGGTGCACTTGTAATATGCTGAGTGTGACTGTGAGAAGGAGAAAGGAGAAATTTGCCTTGGCTTGCCTGATGGTGCAATGCCAAAATAACACATGAATCCAAGATTACATAGTATTAGGCCTTTCAGAGTATTTGGATGAAGAAGAAAGGCAGGAGGGATCTTGGGCAGTCCTACCCCTTGACCCCAATAAAAGGCCATGAGCGTTCGTCAGCATTTTAGTTGGTCATTTTCCTGATGCTTAGGTTACTTATTGATGGGGCTGTTTTAGATCCAAGAAATATATTGTCCTCCTGATTTATTCTCAGATGGTGCAGGGACCATTCAGAGTTCAATGATTTCTTGTAACTGCTGCCTTGCAGGATGGATTGAGGTCTATTCGGGGTGATAGTTTGTCAGGTAATGTTATGCTTGCAGGAGATTATGTTGATGGGCTTTCAAGTGAAAGGGTCAGGAAAAAAAGAGAAAGGAAAAGGAGTAGGATTAGTATAATGTTTAACCTAGCTCAAAATAAAGCGAGTGGAAGAAAATACTAAATGCTTTAATTGCACCAAATGTTAGAGCTTTGAAGGTATTTGGTGGAAACATTTGGGGGTATGGGGGCAAGGATTTGACGTTAGAAACTCCTGGGACCAAAGGCTTATTTTTTCCATAGTTTACTAGACTCAGAATTTTGAAGGACAAAATACATAAGATGTTTTATTAAAAAAAAAAGCAAAAAAGATTTGTAGCTTATGGCTAGCAATGACAAAAATTTTTTTTGTACTTACAGTTCTCATTAGTTTAAAATGTAAACACTTCTATATAAATATATCTGCATTTGATATGTTATTTTTCAATATCTTGTGAATTTAAAATAGTTGAATTCTACTTAAAGGAAAATCATTTTACTGAGTAAAATGAAGCATAAATTTCTTGTTTTAATTTTTTTTTCAGGAAGTATGGTTGAATTGCTTTAAAGCTTTGGGAAATGTGAATGAAGCTACCATATATTTTTCCAATGCAGGATACATTTTTAATAGTGTAATATATTTATCAGTAAAAGAATTGTTGATATAAACTTATATGTGTAAACATGGTCAGAAGAAAGGTCCAGGTTGCTCAGCCTTAAAAAGGGAGTGAGAGGGATGTATGTTGGGGATGGGATGCTCCAGTGCATGGGTGATAAGGCTGGAATGCAAACACCTGGCACAGAGTCAGGGTGGGCACACAGTGCAGCACCATTTGAGATAAAATAGGAAATAGGTTACATTGCTTGTTCTGATTAAAGGAAAATGCTTTCATCTGTATAAGAGGAGAATAATTGAAAAAAAAATCAAATTATATTGTATTTGACTTGTGTTGTGGCTTCCTGGTGCATCACGGGTGTGTGTATCCTTACACTGTCAGTACTGTGCCGTGTGAGCATGGTGGCCTTTGCCACCAGCCTGAGCCCGTGGTCCCTCCTTGTGCATTAAACTGAACACTGGAGTCTTTTGATACTGCTGTCTCCATTAGCTGCTGCAACTGAAGCTACTCTTACTTTTCAATCCTTTTAAATTTAGCTCCTTCAGTTTAGCTCCATCCTTTTCCAATCTCTTTTCCTATTTTACAGCCTAAAGCCCAGCTCTTGCTTTTGGCCTTGGCTTTTACTGTGTGTTAGTTCTCCTTTACGCTCTAACCTGACAGATTCTTGTGACAAGATGTGAATTGAGCATGCAGGACCTGGAATATTTTGAAATGAGTGGTACTAATGAAAAATGGAGCTGTTGCCCTGGAAGGCTGTCAGCAGTGCACAACACCAGACGTGGCAGGGCTCGGTGTGCGAGCAGCCGTGGGATGGGGGTGCGGAGGGCAGGACTCCAGGGAGCCGTCACCCCTGTGCTCTGAACGAGTTGTAGTTATGAATATGTGTTTTGATGGTATATCTTAGTGGGTGAAAAATTCTAAAATCCCCTCTATTTTTGTAGATGCCAAGGCAATAGGGTAGTATTCTTCCGCCACCTGGGGTGTAAAATGATCTAGATGGATCAGAATATCTAAAAGGTTGCATGAACAGTGCCCCTAAAAATGCCTGTTTCTGCCTAATGTTTATTGCTATATAAAATGTCATGGCTGTCTCAGATAAAGACTTGCAAAGTAGGGTAGAATCTGATGCCTGTTTACATAGAAGGGAGTGTTTGAGTACTGAATGATAACTAGACCAAATTTGGCTTTTCAGGAGACTAGAGTCAAATGTAAGGAAAAAAGACTGAAAAGAGATGGAACATATCAGTAGAAGTCTAGTATAAAGCACACCTGCTGCCCTAAATCAGCAAGATGTGGAAAATTATGCTGATCATCTAATTTTATAGAACCTTGGTATTCTGAGAAGCGTGGTGACAGGGCTTAGCAAAAACTCTTTCGTTTAATGTTTTACCTCTGCTACTTTCTTCTGTTCAGAAATAATGGAAAGAACTTCCTGGTGGACTATGGGTATTGAAGGTGTTTATTTTAAATTGCAACATAGGATGAGCAGGCATATGCAGCCTGAGCACCTGTCTGAGGGAAGTCCCAGCCTGCTGCAAAGAAGTGGATGCTTTAAAATGGTTTTAATGGGCATTTCTATTCAATTTTACTTGTTTAGTGCTTTATCGCAAGCATAAATTCCTGGAGTGTTTAAGTGTTTCTGATTCATTATTTCTGTCTACTTGCAAGAAAATTGTGTTTTATTAGTTAAGAGTTTATGTACTTTGGGCACTTCTCTGGAAAATAATCAACCTTATAAACTGAAAGTTAGTTTTTTTAACTTTTATCGTTACAGTATAAAATAAATAAAACCGATTAGCCCATTCCCAGAAAATGGTTTTTGACTCTGTAAATCATGTAAGTTTGAAAGATGTTAGTCCAAAGAGTTATTTTTAGTATCTATAAATGTTGCCTTTAATGCAATTAAAGCAGAGATCTTTGGCTAGAATGGTGTGTTTCAATAATAGTCAGCTTTGTTTCTAATATATGCTGAAAGAAGCTCATATTTAGTTTTAAAATGACATGGTTTTTATTTTTCATTCATTTCTCTTTGCTCCAAGACTTTGAGTGCATCACCGATAATGGGAATTGCTTGGAATTTTACTGAAATCACAGGACAGTATCATTTTGCTGAAACAAGCTGACAGTATAAATTCACAGCCAGGAACTTGCTCTGTCTGGTGTAGTCATCTGTAGCTGCTTGGGACCTAGATGCAGTGTAGCTGCTGCTGCGGGTCCTCAGCTAAATTAATTTATTCAGCTGAGTATTTTGTATTGCAAATGGACTTAAACAACAGCACTTCAGTATCTTGGATCTCTCTCTCTGAGGCTCGATGGAGCAACGCAGACATTGGGTCTGTCAATAAATTGACTGCAAAATCCTTCCCTTGGAATCATAGTTAAATGGCTAAAGTAAAAATATCAGCTAGGAACTTCTTTGTTTATTGGATATTTGGTTTGCTAGAGATTTTTTTTCCATTGTGTGCTTATGCTATGACAACTCTCTCAGAAATGCAGTGCCAAAGAAGTCAAGTAAATAGCCTTTGTTTTGACAGTTTGACAGTATTAAATGATAAATACTTATATTGTAAGAAAAACCTAAATAAATGCAGTTTTATACTGGAATTTCCTCACTATGAGGGGAAAAAAGTTAGCAAATATAATCCCAGGGTTAAACTGGACATTTATCAATAATGTTGCCTTACAAATAAATAGACCGCTTCCTTTTTGTAATCTTTGAGATGACAGCAGTAAATTATTCATCTGCAGACTGTTTCTGTAGTGAATTGATGGCCGAGGTTCATTGTGTTCACCAGGCTGATTCATGTTTGCTGTGGAGATGGTGGAGTAGCTGCCTGTTGTTACTACCTTGGTAATGAGCTACAACAGCAATGATGAGATGTTGTCTGTCTAAGGGAATAGAAAGATATTTCACCTAGGAAAGGAAGGACTAGGGAAATGTATTTCCTGCTTGATATTTTGTTTAAAGAGCAGATCAGAAACAAACATGTGACTTGCAATTGCTTTATATCCTGTCTTCCCTTACCAGGTTTTTCTTCTTCGAGGCACGTGTTCTTGCAGGAGAAATGAAACAAATATTAGCTACTGTCCTGACCCTGATTTGAAAATAAATTACTGAAGCATATTATGTCTTAAGGGTGTTTGCTTTGTGTATATTTCAATTACAGTAGGAATCTATGCTATTGAAAGGCAGAGGTTATTGCCCTAGTTCTTTCTTAGCTCGTTTTCAATTAAATCTGATTTCTGTTACCATAGCATTGCCTGCTCGTATGCTGCTTAGTCCAGTGCTGGTCATTTGTGCATGTTTTCTATTTGCCTGTGTGGCTGTTCTTGCTGTTCCTGAACTAACAGCCTCTGTCGAGTCTTTTTGGTCTGGGAGGGGGGGCTCAGGCAGCTGTTTTTCACAACTGATGCAATTGCTAATGTTTCCTATGCAAGAAGGCAGACTTCTACTCAGTACCCCTGGGGAGTGTAAACATCATTTTTATCATGTTGGAACTACAGGCTCTGTCAGCCCGGTGAAGTTGTTCTCAATTAGTCTGAGGCAGTCCAATTCAGAAGGGAATAGCTGCTCCTGTTCGAGCCCATTTTTCTTTGAGTGTTGCCTGTGCTGATTTCCAGCTGTTACCATGCAGCTTTGGGGAGCTAATGGGGTTCATTTGGAACATCTATCTCAAAAGGAAATGCCTTAGTCAGTGTCTAGTTGAATGATTGGAGATTTTCACACACAAAGCCCCGGTTAATACCCACTTAGCTAATTATCTCTCAATGTACATGATCATCCTTTTCAGTTCAGTAATTAGAGAAAATTAAGTGGAACCTTGCTAATTTGCACTAATGTTAGGAACAACCTATTGGCAATTACTGAATTTTGTGAATTGGTGCAAATGAAAACAAGCACTTTTTACAAACTATAGAGTAACATGTGCTGAGCCCTATTCAGTAGTGCTGCATTAGTATTGCACTGCCAAGAACTCACCTGTACATGCAGGGGAAGTTACTATGATGTAAATTGAGAACAGAATCATTCTTATGCTGAAGTTTGCCCTTTGTTAACTGTGTATAGATTACTACACTGAGGTCTAAAGTCACATGATGTGTCATGAACACCATTCCCCTGCTTTCTAAGAGAGTTCAAGGAGACCTTTGGAGATCTCCTTACAAACACAACTTAGGTTTCTCCTCTTTCAAAGCAGCTGCAATTGTCACCATGGCTGCCTGAGTCAGCACAACATCTTGCTTTGATCCTTTTGAGCTCTTGCAAGGAGCCAAAAAGCTGGAAAAATCAGCCCTTCTGAAAATCCAGTGCAAATGAAAGATCGAACTGCTGTATTTTCAAAATGCCCCTGTTTTTTTTTCTTTTTCTCCATGAAAGTAGCTTTGCTGATGGTTCCCTTGTGTGGCTGCATTGCAATCCCAGTCCTAATCTTTCTTTCAGAAGGCTCTTTTTCCAATCTCATTTATAGTGCCAGAGTTAACCCCATGTTCCCTGGATATCCAGTTTTTTCTTAGACTTAGTTGGGTAATGCCTAGAAGGCAGGCTGCCTTCTTGCCCTCATTCTTTATACTAAATTATCATTACTTTTGGCATGATCACTGTCCAGATCCCCATAAAATCCTAAAACCCCTGGTGACCATATGCAAAATAACTCCTAGCTGTTGCCAAATAGTTAGGTGCCACTTATAAACCTGATCATTGTGGTGCAAAGGGCTGTTTTGGCATATTTTGAGGTTTCTCTACGATCTCAGTCTCCCTCATCTGAACTCCAAATAATGTCAGTCTCATGTTCAGCTGCAATTTTTCGCCATATTTATGTGCCTGATCTGAGATTTAGTGGGAAACAATTGAGAACCCCTTGCAACAAAAGTTGTTATACTTTTGTTCCCTAGTTTCAGGAACCATCTTTTCATTGTGTTCTATTACTTTTGAAGATAGCAACAGCGAATCAGAAACACTTCTTCTTATCAGTGTTCTCGCCTGTCTTTAGGAAGCTTCCACTTCTGAAATTAGTAAAATTTATCTATGAAGCCAAAATGATTCCTTTGGAACTTTAGCTTTGCAGTCATCCTTTGTAATAGCTCTGCATCTTTCCAGGGCCTCTCTCCATCTGGTCTGAGGTGGTACGTGAGTTTCTTTTACTGGAATCTCTCCAGTCACAGTAACACAAATTGATGAAAGCTTGGATGCCTGTAACTTTCCAGAGCTCCAGCTTATGGATAGGAAGGTGAAACTCTGTATGTAGAGCAGCCAAATCTGCTGTTTATTACCTAATGGCAAGATTATAACAGTCTATTAAGATGACCTGCTTTTTAGCCTAGGCTCCCTTTTACTTCTCTAGTTATAGGAAAGTGCCTGGAAGCTGCAGGAGCCAAATGCCTCAAGTTTTTAATTTTATGTAATGCAAATTTAGGAAAATAGTAAGTGGGAAACTAATAATGATTGTGTTTCTTTCGTTGCATTCTACCAGCTGCTCTTTTTGGTGGTGAAAGAACTTTTAAAGAAATAAAAATGGTGGTTGGTAACCTTTAAAGTTAAGAGGAACGAAACATAACATTTTCTTTTATTCTGGCTCCTTTACATTCTGATTTCCAAACCAAGAGTTAGTTCCCTCAAGTGCCTAAGCCCAATTTATTTTCAACCCAAATGGAACACCTTAATATTTAAATCAGTCCTAGGGATTCAAATTATTAAGTTGCCTTTTGAGACTTAGTCTTCTAAGTCATGTAATAGCTTTTTGAAAAGCATGTTCTGCCCTAAGTTGTAATTAAAAAATAAAAAAAAATCCAAATGAGTTCCACAAAAAACTCCCTTTTAATGTTCTTATTTTGTAGTTTTGATATAAATTGACCCCAGGATTTGGGTAATTAGAAGTAAGAAACAGTACTAAGATAACTAGAATATAAAAGTGTAATTCTCTTCATAAAATCAGGTATTGTGTGCTTAGGAAAGGTAGCGTCTTAAAAGGAGTATTTTGGCATGACTGCCTGTTTCTGTCTCTTCCCAAACTGTTCACACCCTCAGTCTATTCACTGAGGGTGCAGATTGAGAAATATTCAAGCTGTGAAACTGCTGTTGAACAACAGCTATGACATTAATTTGTTATGAGCATTGTTTTGGCCACATACCTAAACCACAGGACAATACAAGCTGCTATGAAGAAAATGAATTACATCCTAGCCAGCCACAGTACAGCCACGAAGATGTTAAAAGGGAGGGAGAACTTGATGTCAGAACTACGACTGACAAAACTGGCTTTCTCAGCCTCGAAAAGACTAAAGGGAGACTTGATCAGTGTCTTCCCATGTCCAAAGATAGGTGCAGACAGAGTGGAGGTTCTCTCTTGGCAAGGTTACATGGTGGTAGGAGAAGAGGCAATAGGAATAGCTGCTTCAGGAGAAATTCTGTCCTGGAGGTAAGAAAAAACAGCTTCACCATGCAAACAACTAACCATTGAAATAAGTTGCCCAGAGAAGCAGTGAAATCTTGCTTGCTGGAAATATTCAAGATTTGGCTTGACAAAGCCCCAGTAACCTGATCTAAACCCAGGCTTTCAACAGAACATTGGATGAGATGGTCTCTAGCCTTCTTTGCAATGATTGTTCATGAAAAGGGGACTGTTGGTTTGGGGATTGTTTTAAAAAATAGTTTTCTGAGCACAGTTGAAGCGTTATAAGTACATAAGATACCATTGTTTAGATATAATGGGATTTTGAAATTAGTGAATTTCCTAAAACTAAAAAAGAAATATGATTCAGTAAGCAGTGATATAAATCAAGATGTGCTCTGGTAACTGGGGTGTTTAGTTTGTCCTCTTTTCTGTGATCTGTAAAATGAGGATAATTTTCTTATTTTTATACACCAGAAAAATCAAATCCAATAGGCATCTAGCCATGAAAGTGCTGTTTGTGATGCCAGTTAATTCCTTTAGCCAGTGCTTCTTGTATTTAGCAGATATTCTTCAGGAACAAGGACATTTCGGGTTGAAAAATATTGGTGTTTAAACAGCAATGAAATTTCTAGGTTTTTTCTGCCTTGTAAAGTAGTCTAATTTTAAAACTTAAATAGGATGCAAGCTTTCCTAGGGCTTATGTTGTAGGTGTATAGTTTTCTGTTACTGCTTATGTAAAATTTTTGTTGCTGTTTTTTATTTCTTTGAAGTGAAATTGCCCAAACGATGCTTTAGAAAGATTTAGTTTTGAATTTTTGAAAGAGTCAATAAAATCAGGAAATAAAATTATATTCCTGATTTTGATAGATATATATTGATTTTTAGATTGCAGCTCAAAATAACACTGTTCAAAGGGCACAGATTGAGAATGCAACAAAAACCATCATACAAATACTGTCAGGAGTGGGAGGAGGAGTTCACTGGAGTTCACAGAGAGTGTCATGAGGAAAAATTCCCTGGTGTTGACTTTTTTCCTTCAAAATATGATGAGTATTTATTGTAGCCCATATGTAAAAGCATAGCTTTACACGGATTAATAGGAGAAACTAAAATCAAAAGCTGTGGCGAAGTAATTACATGAAAATCATATGTTTCCATAAACGATCTCTGCTGTAAACATTTGTCTTATTTTAAAATACAAACTGAAGCAGGAAAATAGATCATATTATGTCCTTCATCAAAAGAATAGGGGATTAAAACATCTGAATTATGCAGATGCAGCACAACAATTGTATGGGACACTTAAAAACTGCAAGGGTCAAGATGAAGTCTTTCAGAAAGAAAGAAAAGGAAAAAAAAAAATGCCCCAGATTAAAACAAGCGTTTTTAAAAAAATTGTTTTAGTCACCATAGAAATAAAGAACAAGGAAAAGAGTTAACTGTTGCCTTCTTCCCTCCTGGGAAATATATCAGACCATATGCTTGAAAATAAGAAAACTTTTTTATCAATTCTATAGCAGCTGATGTTGGAAAACTCTTACGATAGTGCAGTACTGACCTCCTGTGTTTCAGGATATAACAAAATAAGTGTGTGAGAAAATCTTTTGCAGTTATGAGGTAACATATTGATGGCTTTTTGCTGACATGTAGGAAGAAAACAGAACACTGTCTTCTTGTTCATTGTTATAAATACACTCATTTGGGATTTCAGATTTAGCTTGCTGGTATCAGGCAGTGTATGGATAGTAATTTTGCCAGGAAATTTCATATTAGTGCTTGAATTTTTCTAAGAATGGATGAATCCATGGGTTTTGGATCTTCCTTTCTTCTTTTAAACATTTGCTATCACAATATTATCCCTATTATTATCCCATTTTCTTTATTCTACAGTCTTGGGGGCAGTTGACTCACTGAATAAAAGCCCAAGTTGTGAATTAGACAAGGGAAAATGTACTCATAAATGAGAATGATACTGAGAAGGTTCTGAACATAGTGTATCTGTTATTTATTTTATATCAATTTTTTTTGTCTTGCTCTTTGTTCATTTTTCTTTCAGTTATTTCCTTTTATTTCTACAGTCTTCTATTTATGATTTGCCCTTCATTTTGTTTTCCCCTTATCACACTTTTCAGTCTTTTAACTTTTTCTCTGATCTCTTCTAAAAAGAATTTTGCATGTACTCAAATGACATAGTTATCTGTCAAACCCATAGCCATTTCATCCCTAAAATTTTGTTCAAAGGTTCATGTTTGCTTTTGTAAAACAAATAAGGAAAGCTTTATGTTGGACTCTTTTTTCTCTGGAAACCCTTGGTTGTGGAAAGTAATTGATTGTTATGTCAAGATGCAGTGGAATCCAGCTTGGGAGGATTGATTATGAGCGTAAAGAAAAAGGCTCCATCTCTGGTGATGGGTTAGTGGGGGAAGGGAGATGAAAAAGAAGAAAAAGCAGGAGAGCACAGGAGAAAGAAGAGGTTAAGAAGAAAAAACTTTAAGCTTTTAGACATTGTGAAAATGGGCCTTGAAAGATTGTAGCAAACAGAGTTTTTAGGAAGATATTTTTTGTTATTGCTAATTATTTTGTGATAATTGCATACTAATGTGATAGGGGCTGGAGAAATAGCTACAATGGAGCTAAATCCACCTTGTGTTATTCACTCAGTTTTTCCTCAAGAATCTGTGGCTTAATGTGTATTAAAAATAGTCATAGTATTTCTGGCTTATTATGGAGGTTTTGAATGGTGAATATAATTTATAGTTGTAATTAGTCAATGCTGCGAGCAGTGCTTTCTGCCACTTGATAAAGGAAGATCAAGCATTGCGTGTGCATTTCTAACCTGCACATTTAGGAGATAGAATTGGATAAGTGAATTACAAGAATTGTTATCATTCTTAAGCATGGTTTTTGCCATGTGTCTGTATTGCTTTCAGCAAATTAAAAATAATAAATAGATGGCATTTCTGAATGTGTTGCTAAAAGGTGTCCAGGAACAAACTCGCTCTTGCCTTTTGCTTTCTCCACATTAAGGGTCAACTAATAATGTGACTGATGGCTCAGCAGGGGTCTGAGAAGCCTTTCTCAACCTCATCTAGAGTTCCTGTGCATCCCAGTATGGATGGAGGTAGCACATCTGGCAGTATTTGCTTTGAAGCAGGAAGCGTGAGTTTGGGATTGTGGCACCGTCTCCATTGCGCTGGCTGGCAGAGCAGCTTAAGCACGTGAAAAGCATACACTGCTTCCATTCAAAATGTGGTTGAGCATCTGTAGCTCTGTATACTCCCTTGAATTCCTGGCAGAAATTCCAGCTGAATCAGCTAGAATTGCACCTGGCACTTCCATCGCACTATGGTAAAAGAAACGGGTTGACCTAACAGTCAGATTTATGTGTATTTAGTTATGGAACTCTCAATAAAATCAGTGCTAACTTTAAGGGCTGTATATCACTTTGGAGTTGATAATATATACTGTGCTTGGGTGATTTTTGCCTTTTTTTTGAAGGGAAAGAATAGTGTCCTGTTTTGCTTACTGGGTCTTTCTTGGTTGTGAGATGTGTATGTAATTACTAGAGTCATGGAATTGCTTTGGTGTGAGCTGAAGGAATCATAAAAAGATTCATGGGAAAGATGGTGTTTCTCTGGGCTCTGCTGAAACTTTTTATGACATTTAAAGAAGCAAGATGTGGTGTGGAGTTCACAGAGGATTTGAGGCTGTAGTTAAAAGTAAGTTGGAATTTGTTTGACCTTTTTCCCTGTACATTCTTTTCAGAGCATTAGGTGGCTGAGGTCAAACTGAAATGTGTCACTGGTCAGTGTCTGAATTTAATTAGTAGGCAAGGACTTGGAGAACTCTGAAGTACAAGATGCTTGATCACCACCTTCCCTTTTCAAATAAAAACAGAACATGATCTGTTTGTGTTTTCCTTCCACCAGCTGGTACAGTTTCTTGAATCTGTTTGTTCCTAAATGTAAGATTTAAATGTGGGAAATGTTACAGAAAACTGTTGTACTACCAGGCTGGTTGTTCAGCCTGCTTTATGACATCTGCAAGAGTTTATATGGACAGTCACTACTTATATATTACACTTAATGACAGAAATTATGAACAGTTTACCATATTTGCTGAGCTGATTTCCTGACTTCCTAGTCAAAATTGCCAGCTTTGTGTTGATTTATAGATAAATCTAAAAATAACTAAATTCATACATTTTAGTCTTAAAGAGACAGAGACTGTTGTAGATGAGTATGATGAACTGTGATATAAATACTCACTGACATTTAAAAAAAGGAATACTCAGCTAGTTGAAAATGGCTTTCCCAAGCCAAAACACAGTAGAACACTCTACATCTTGGTAACAAATTTGTTTGTGACAGCTCAAACATTTTTTTTCTGAAATTCAGCTTAATTTCTTTGTGTACTTTTCTTTATGTACTCATTTAAAATAATGTCAAGATTGAATAGTTTTGAGAGAATGACATGCCCCTGGTTTAAGAACAGTTTGTAAATAATTTTTTTAAACGTGGTCTTTTAATAATTGTATCAAAGAGAACAGAAGCAAGAAGTTCTAAGATATTAAGTGTGTATAATAGGGAGTTTCTAAAAAATAATTCACCATTGATATGTATCAATTATTTCCATGCTACCAAATGACACTATAAATCATTGCCAAAATACAATTTAGATAGGGCCTTTAGTTTTATGTCTTGAAGTATTTAGTATCAGTTATGTGTCTAATTTTTTCTGTTAAAACTGGAATATCTTTTATATTAACTGTTAAAGAGCAATAGAAAAGGAGATGATGTTTTCTCTGGAAATTCTCAGTTCTTTTTCTGTGCTGTCTGCGTCATCACTTAGTCACAAATTTTCTGTGGTGTAATTTTGAATGTTTTACTCACTTAGCAAAGTGATGGGCAGCTGAGAAGAGACAGGGTCATTGATCTGTTAACCCCTGTTTCCACAGTGTAGTTATTTTAGTCAGGATTTGAATAGAGTATATAGGGTATTGAGGCTGTGGTGCTCTAATTAACACTTTAGTGCTTTTGGTAAAAGATGCCAGTGCAGAGTCCTCAATACCAGGTTTGAACTGGAATCCCTATGGATGCTGTGGGGATTCAGCCCAGTGGCCACATCTCTGTATTTCTAGGGTTCCTGATGTTTATTGGGGGTTCTTTCTTACTCTGATCCTGGTGTGTCCTTCAGTGTGCGTTCAGCAGGACTCCCCTTATTAGGTTGAACCAATAAAAGCTTCAGTTGGCATCTACCCATAATTAACAATTTCAGAGGATAAAGTATTTGTCAGAAATTTAGCTGGCAGGTGGAAATGGGGAAAGCAAATTTCCCAAAACAGTGCTGTTAAAAATTAGGAGAAATTAATAAAAAGAAATAATTAAAAAATCAAGACTTGTCAAGAGTTTTCTCGTGACAGAGTAGTGTTTAATCTTAGGGCACAATAAGATCATGATAACAAGTTTCTGCACAAATACCATGATAAATAGATGCTATTCTTTGATGGAAATGATTACATTGTATGCGTTGGCATTTATGGAATCTTGTTGCATTTTTTTAGAATATTCAATCTTCTCACTGTGTTTTCATCTATTGTTTTCTCTGACAGCTGGAATAAGACCATGAAGTCAAGTGGCAGAGGCCAGGAGGTCTTTGGTTGCTAAACTGACTTTCTTCTTTAATTTTCAAATTAGATTTGTTTGCTATAGTTGCTATTTTTCTGTTTCTACTTGACTTTTTTTTTCAGTTCTAAAATAACAAAGCAAAAACTTTGTGCCAAAACTCTTCCTGCAAATGTAGTATATTAGTAATGTGCAAAAGCAATGTCATGTAATTGCCTACTGCATGTGAGCAAACAATAGGTTTTACATGGAGGCAAATCAGCCTGCAGATACTTTTTCCTCTCCTTCCATCTGAAAAATTAGCCTTGCATACGCTTCATATTTTAAATAACTGATTTTCTTTTGGGTCAATAACCGGCATCTTGAAGAATGACACTTCAGAGAAGTCATAAATTCTTTGAGCACTCACCACTATCTTTGACAAAAAACTTCCATGTGAAATTCAACTATGGTTTCTTTTAAACTTAATTTTAATTGACAGATCAAGAAATGTGGGCCTTTGGATTGGTCCTTTGTCGTAACCTACAGCTATGGCACTGCTGCTGTTTCCCTCTTCCCTCTTGTTTTTTCTTCTTCGTAATATGAACATTTCTGGCTGCTTCTGCAGCTCTTCTACTATATGGTGTGTGGAGGAACTGAGGGAGAGAATGATGAGAAACTATTAGCAAAAATATCATAATTCTTGTGCAATATTACAAGCATTAAATTAACTGCAACTTAGCTCTAATTCAGAGTGGCTGTGCCTTAATTTTTTTTCTTTTAAATGGTTTGCTGTGTGTTTCACACTGCTATCCATTTACTGGATTCCCTTTGCTTGATGGTAGCTTTTATTTGTCTAATTGTGTATATTTTAAAAGTTAACATTTTCTATTTCTGTCTCATTTGATGCTGGTGTTACTAACAAAGAGAAAACTGAGACCAGATGGTTGCCAAATAGTGAAGCCACCTGGTATTCTTGCAATGCCAAATATATTTTCCCTTCCATTTTTCTTTCAAAAATTACTGAGACAGATCCAGGATTTTTTGAGGGTCCCAAGAACTCTTTCATGCAGCCAGAAAAATATCCCAAATCCTCTCAAATTGATCCTTGAAATTCTCTTCCCTTCTGTTTTTCTCTTTTTGCTGGTGATTCCATCCCACGCTCTCTTTCCATGGTACCACTTGGGTCTCCCACCGGACCTCCACACTACTGACTCTCACACATGTGGTTTGCAGACCTTGCTCCTTCTGAGGAGCCTCTGAGGCTGAAGGTGGAGGCTTGCCCCTGACCTCTGCTTGCTCTGCAAGCCTCTGCATCACCTCTGCAGCCACCAGCACTGCCAGGATGGGACAAGGAATTCCCACTGCAAGTAGAATCCAACAGGGTGAATCTGCCAGGAGTGCTACAGGAGCTTCTCCCCACCTCTTGGGTTATTATTAGCGTGTAGCAAACAATTGACAAGCCCACCTGAAGAGCAGGGCATTTTGGATGCACAGCCATCTGATTGCCATCTGATATGTTGTTGATCTGAACTGACCAAATCTGAACTGATGCTGCTATCAGGGGCATGGCAGCATGAGCTGGGACTGGCATGACCCTTGACTGAGGACACAATAGTGCACACACAGTGCACAATTTGCTCAGAGTGGCAGAAGTTAGACTAAGCTAATAAAAAATCTTATTTCTCTGGTAGGAAATGTCATCCACACTCGAGCCAGTGCCAGTGCCGTATGCCGACGTGAGCCGCACCATGTGCGTGTGACAGACGAGGTGCTTGGATGTGTGCTTCTCACACTCCAAAAGTCTGGTGTAGGCAGTGCCTGTGTCAGTATTGATACATCTCTGAGACAGGCATATTAAGCACCATATTGACACAGGTCTGGGTCAGGGAGTGGAGTGTAACTCCTTGCTTAACTGTGCCTGTCCTCCACGTGTTTTTCCTTCCTCTGCCTTTGTAGCTGATTTTCTGGACCCTGCTGGTTTGTAGACCCCAAACACCTTGAATAACGCTGACATGAACCCTGTGGCTCAGTGAGTATAGGTGTGTCCATCTGAACACCCTTGTTGAACTCTGGCACAGAGAGCAGCTGCCACTATGTCAGCTGTCAGTAAATACCCAAATGACTGCAGTATTTAATGGCTGTAGTCCTAGAGTGCTTTGCTGGGAGCGGTACAAATTCAACACAAAAACCTGTGTCTGCCTGAAAAGAACGTATATTCTATCTGTAAGAATCAGGAGAAGGCTGTAAATAGATGAGGAAATGAAAACAATAATAATTTTGATATTCAGTAGTGTAACAAATAGCTGTCTCTAATGCTATGTGTGCAATGTACCTACATCTACTAATTTCTTGTAATTCCTTTCCTCTTGCTGTTATCTGACAGCAGTTGTGGTGGCAATGAATTTTCTTTTCAGTGCCCTCTGTCTTGTACTGAATATATGGTGTCTCTATTTCTTTGCTCACTTCCCTTTTACATTATGTGCCTGTTTCCAGGATGTTCTACAGGTGTCAGAAAAGACTAACATCCTTCCTTTGGCAGGTTTTGGTCTTCTCTGTTGCTCTACCAGCGGCTGCTTTCCTGCTAACATGGTGTCACTAGATGGCTGCAAGCCATCATGCAGAGCACACCCCTGCAAACAATGGCTGCAGCTGAAACTGGGTTTTGAGAAGTCCCTGTTCCTGCTGACTACAGTAGGTTGGACACAGTCCCATTACAACACACACAGCCCAGTTCAGCAATAATCCTTTCAGGGAAAATACATCAGAGTTGACTCCCCTTAAAATTTCTCATGCTTTGGAAAATGGAAAATACTCCTTCATATTTTTCCATCAGGCAGGAATTATAATGTGCATTTAAGCTTTGTGACAGGAAACTAATGTAAAAACAATATTGTGGTGGAAATAATGCCCTTGAAGTGCCTGCCCAGAGTTACTCCTATATGGTCTGTTTAAGCAAGAAGACATAATAATTTGAATGTGCTTTGCAGAGGTAGATGTATGGAGTGACAAGGACGTAGCTTCTCTTGGTTTTTCCATTGTGAAGAGACTGTTTTTCTTTGAATTTCTTTTCAGTATTACACTAGAACAAATTTTGCAATATTTACCATTTCTCTGAGTCTGTGGATTGTAATTGACAGGAGGCCTAAAGATCAAACTTACTTCTACTTTTCCTCACCACAGAAAATATTAAACATTTTCAAGGAAAAAGACAATCACTGTTTGAAATCTGGGAAGCTTGTTTCTAATCTCTGTAATTCAAATAAGTGTGTTGGAAAGCACATCGTGCAATTGCTGCAAGTTGTGTTCTTTTCTTATTATGCCAGCACATCAGGCTACTGTAGGCACTGGATGAAATTCTCTGCAATTAATGAACATTAAATTTAAATGCATCTTTTATTCAGCTTGTTTGAGTAACAGAGCAGGCTGGCTCTGTTACTACTTTCAGAAGCGGTATTTACTATCTGTAGAATATTCCTTCCTGCACAAGTGAATTGGACAAGGCAGAACAAAATTCCTGTTGCATTTTACCTGCAGGATATTATGTTTCCAGATATATTAAAAAGGAGATATAGCATGCTGGCTGAATGTAGGCTGACACTTTTCCCTTCTAGATAAAGAAATTCTAAAATATATGCAAATCATGTAATATCTAAGAAAATTAGCATCTTTCAGAGTTTTTTTTTCTTTATGTAATGGGCTAGTCAATTTCCTTGCATACAAATGTCACATTGAGTCTGTATCACTATTGTCAGATGTCACTATTGTCTCTGTCACTAATGTACCTCCCCTAAAATAAAAAGATTAAGTTGTAGTGGGAGGGATAAGTTCCCTCTTATTGGAGGTGAGAAGGAAAAATAAACAGCATTGAAAGTTATGAAAAAGTTTACAGAATCAGTCTCTGTCTCACAAGTAGAGTACAGTAATGATAGAGCTCATCCGTGCAATGTTTTCAAAACTTGAAACGCAATCAGAAGGTAGGATGTATCAGATATAGGAATGTCATTTGTCTCTTTTATAAGAGGGAATGACCTCTTTCCTAGTTTTCCCCGATCAGTAAATAAAAAAACTCCAACCCCAAGTCTGTGGCTTGGAACTGAAAAATAGTTGCTTTCTTTACACATTTCTAAGGAAGTTTTGAAAAAGCAGCACGGGATAGCATTTAAATAACAAAGACCCTTCTTTAAATTCTCACCTTCTCTCCACTCACTAAAGGCCATTTAACAAAGGGAGCAGTTTTTACAGCTGGGGTGATTTGCAACTGTTCTCCTCTTTCTCTTCTCTCCCTCCCCTACTGCTTGCTCATTATTACTAGCTAACATCTCTGCTAAGAAATGGAAAGTACAGCCCCTGCCTGCTCCTTTGGGATGCCTGGTTTTCCTTTCCTGAAGCAGTTGTGTTCCCCCCCCCCCCCCCAACATTTTCCGGTTAATTTCTGAAGTGATTCCTTGAATTTGTGGACCCATTCTTTTCTTTTCACTTTTTTTTCTATATAAGCAGGCCCTGCTGCTACACCCCACTTTTTGCTCTGATCCCAGCCCAGCCAACTGTCACTTTTTAGCCTGCAGGGAACCTTCTGGTACTAACATTCCTGCCTTGTTTTTATTAGAAGGGCATCTCTCACAACATATCCCTCGCTGTTTGAAGCAGAAGTCATGTGTATTCAGTAGGAATGAATAATGGATGTATTTAAAGGGTAACTTGCCCTTCTCGTTCCTTTGCACATCATAAATAACTACTCTTTTAGTTGGGTTTTACATATTGCTCTACAGGCACAGTTTGAAAAAATCTGGTGATTCAGCTCTCAATTTAAAAGGCACTGCTGTATGCAGCTGATAGTTTCTCTGCCTGAAAGCTGATCCCACACCAAACTCAGTACTGGCATCTGTGTGCAGCTCTAGAATTCTGAACATTTAGGAGACTGGCCATGAACTTATTTTGAAGTAGCTCACGAGAAAAGAGCATCACAGAAGATATATGGACAATAGAATGGGGAGTGTTGGAGCTCTGGACAGAATTAATTTCACCTGGCTTTATGTATATTTTTAAAGTTATCTTTAGATATTGTATCAAGATACCTAAAGGTATTTTAGGCAGTTTTAACTCATATTTTTACATTTTAAGGTATTTTTAAGTTGTTTTAAATACAGTTTTAAAAAATGTTTTAAGTATCTTCAGGATGAGCCGAGTTCTCTAAAACTGTCTTTTCTCTTCACTCACTGTAAAAGCAAGTTGGTCGATGAAATTGTGTGTAG
Organism: Toxostoma redivivum; assembly: GCA_013397375.1. Lineage (NCBI taxonomy): Eukaryota > Metazoa > Chordata > Aves > Passeriformes > Mimidae > Toxostoma > Toxostoma redivivum. Next base: position 1,002,992 of record VXBI01007947.1, on the reverse strand, counting down.
TGACATCTGCCTTTTGTCCAACAAGCCCACTGTTTCTGGTCAGGTATCATCATCTGAAGAATTTCCTGGGAACTGGGAACAGGGAACTGTTGTATTTTTATTGCATTTTGCTTAGAAAACTGACAAATGGAGTGGCCTAATTTACCTATTACCATCAACACCTCAAAACTAGCCCCAAATTACCATGCTCCCTCTAGAGGACTTTCACCTTGAGTATGTGGCTAAGATTTTTTTATATGTATCCCTTGGGTCTTTTAGTGTTAGGAGATGAGAATAACCTGTATCTCTTTTCCAATGAGTTGTGGCAGGACTGGGGTCCAATTCCTGATGAGCATGGGGGGAAGTATGGACTGGAGCCAGGGACTCTGGAGTCATGCACCAGTATCGTCGTTGCAAATGAGGTCGATTTACCAGTGCAAGCATTTTCCAGGAGTAGAGGCAAATGATTTGGAGGTTTTGGAAATTGTGTATTCAGGTGATTTGAGCATCAGCATTTGTTAATAAAAGACAGAACCAGGTTGCAACTGTGATTTTACTGGTGACCTTTGGCATCTTCTGATCTCAGTTTGTCTGGCTATAATTTTGGAATTGTGTGAGTTTCTGATCTAACAATTTCACTCTGCTTGTTGCTATCATGCTATTTGAGAGGCTTCTGATGTAAATATTAGATTAGCAATTATAGGTGGTTACCTACATATTGAATTGTATAAGAAATTATTCTCTCAAAGAGATTCGGCTAATGAACTTCTTCAAAGATTAACATTTTCGAAGATTCAATCCTCTTTGCGAACATTTGTCATATGATAGTTTTTGGAATTTTAATTGGGACAAAATATTTTCTGTGTCTCTTCCTTCTGCAACTGAAATTTATTAAGACAGAGTTCAGAGTTGGAAATTAATAAAAATCTAAACTTAAAGGCTGAGCTACCCACTATGTATTTTCTGGTATGAAATTACCTTTCTTATATGTATTGTTTTTCACTCGCCTTCCTTTTCTTCTTGCTTTAAAATGAAGAAAAAAATAGAGAATTTAGTCTCGAAAAAATGGAGTTTACAGTCAAGTTCTGCCTGGAGTTTAACTAAGACTAATCTCTGGGTGCCAAGCCAGTATGTATTAATTGGAAGCTGATTTTATGGACTTCCCTCCAACTTTGGAAAAGGAAGCTCCTTCTAAAGCCCTATGCTACCTTCAAGGTGCCTTCAATAGCTTTGGCTTTATCTTCGTTACTTAGTGGAAGAAAGATAACTTTGGAAGGCAGACAAAATTTTAAGGATTTCAGAATTTGCTTAAAGTTAAGAGGAAGTGATGGGTAGCCCTTCTCCCCTGGCCTTGGTTGTACAGGACAGAGGAACTGACTGCATGAGACATCCAAAACTAATATGGCCAAGGGGGCACAGGTTGTGTGCAATGTGCATGGATTTTGCAACCATGGTTGCACTGCAGGCTCCCACTTGATATATCAGTTTTCAAGAAATAAGCCATAAGTGACACAACAAACAGCTGTAAGGAGGTTCTGTAAGAACACCTGAAGTCAAATGATCTATTATGATCTGTTAACTCTGTGGAATAAGAGATGGTGTGTCTTTACCATGGAAATAAACAAGAGGAGCTGTAGCTGAATGGGACAAGAGGTTATTTACTAATGTGAGTGGTATCTAAGGTTCCAGCTCCATGGTGTCTGAGTGACAGAGAGACCCCAAGCTTGCTAAGCTGTTACCAGAGGCCAGAGGGTATAGTTGTACCATGTCCCATTATTTCCTGTGACTCCTCTGTGCCTGCTCATCTGCATTGCTCAAATCTAGATTTTTCAGTTCCTTTTCCTCTGCACTTTCTTCTGGGCTACATTCTGATGGCTCTCAGTTGGACTCATTTCAGCTTCTTACTTCTACTACAGCAGTGAACATTCCCTGATTTTTTTGGCAGTTGTTCGTTAAATTTTTATGGGTTCTTTTTCTTCACATGTCTTATGCTAGCTTCTGTTGCCCATTAGAATTTGTTTTGGTTACCTTTTGTAGCATGTGACTACAACTTGTGTCCTTGGTCTGTATTACAATTTTCTGAGGTCAGTCTTCTTTACATCCCTTCTGTGGTTAATCTTCTTTACATGCCATGCTGTATATTTTTGGTTCAGCTTTTTGCTCAATTCTTTGTGTAAATATTCTATACTCCTTGGATGAATATGACCATTGTGTTATTTGGAATATTTATTAAGTAGGTTTTGTGAGATTTTATTTGGTGGGGCTTTTCAGGGAAGGGAGTGTTTGCTGCTTCTTTTTTTAATCCCCCCAGTATAGCTGTAGCTGCCTGTCTTTTCTGTGGATGTGCATTTGTGTGTTAATATCTTCCTGGTACCCGGTGGCCAGATGCCTCTGAGCTCTGCTAGTCCTACGAGCCAACTGTAGGCTGCTGACCGTGGTTTGCATGGCTCTGAGCCCGAGCTAACACATCCTGCCTCTCAGCAGGACTTGCTAGCTCAGTCCTGGTGCCTCAGCCAACCAGCAGCTACGTGTTTTCTATCTGCTGGGGAGGGTAGGCATAGAGCAGCTCACATGCTTGTGATTTACTGCATACTTCCTTTAGAGTACACAGCTCATGAGTTGACACTTGTCCTGGTGGTTGCCTGGCCATTCTCTTTCCCAGTGATGAAAACAGCAAGACAGGGGCTATATGTTTAGTTCAGACCCTGGAGATAAAAGCAATATTTCAGGATTTAACAAATCTGTACATGAGACATTTAAATGTGTTTCCTTCCCACCCCCCTGCTATGTTGGATAATTATCATTCTGTTTGGAGGAGTTTGCTGTCAGTGGTTTCACTTTTGAGGGTATTATTAAAATTTGTGGTAATTTATCAGGCTACATTTGGATTATATATCTCAATCTTTCATTTTCTGCCTGGAGATGAGATATGGTAAAGTCAAATTTCTTTCTGTTGTGGTAGAGTAGAAATCTTTCACCTTCCCAGACTTCTGTTCTTTGGAGATAAAGTAGTTCAAACACAGCATATACCAAATGATAGCGAGTGGACAGAAGATCTGACACTTTGTCTCTGCCATGAAGGTTGCAACCTCCTATGTCCTCAGCTGCAATTCTGCAGAGAATTTGTTTACTGCTGCTCAAATGTGGATATAAAGTTTGTTGCATGAGTTAAATGGATGATAATCACTGGTGGACATGGGGGGAAAATCAGCTTGTTTTGAGCCTGGCTCATTCTTTGTGTCATTTCTGTGTGTGTGCAGTCTTTGGAAAACACTAGTGTTGCATTTTAATAGAAAAGAGTAGAATCTCACTGACTTCTACTTCACCCAATAACAAAACAAGGTGCAAGGCACTTTTGAGCACACTTAGTAGCATAAAAATAATTTCTTGGGCAGAAGCATCTATGTAGTTCTAGTGGAAGTGATTTTTGATGGAGTGGAGCCTAGTCGACTTGTTTGGATGTAAGCCTGTTGAAACAGTATCAGATTGCACTCTCTTCTGCCATAATTTTACTTGGATCCCAGCTACTGTTCACATGCTGTTGTCATACATCCAAATGAAGGACTCCCATCTTTTTCTCATTCTGAAATTTTTGATCTCTCACTGCCTCCAATTTCCTGTCCCTGCACATCCTGGGGTATGGAACGCTTTTGCCCATGCGTTTTCTCTGAGCCACTTGCATCATCCTCAGTATAAAGAGACCACATTGTAGAGACATTCTCTCCAGAGCTACTATTTATATATTTTAATTTGCCCCCATCCAACATTTTAACTGTTCTGACGTGGATTCCAAGATTTTTGTTATTTAGCAGTAGTTCCATGCTAAAACTGCTGAGATCTTCAGGAAATTACAGTGCAGAGATTTGCAGATGGTCGGAGACTTGCTGAGGCTGTACTTCACAGGGTGGCACAGACAGACTTGCCCAATGTTTAAATGAGGTATGTAGAAAGACAGAATATTTGATGATAGCTATGGCACTTTAAATTTTTACTCCATATAACTGCAAAGGCTTTTTGTTGATTTGGAGTATTGATGCTTTCAGTTTTACATTATCTTTGAATGAGAAACTTCCTTCTCTCAGAAAGTTTCAAGTATTATGAGTGCTTCAGCTATGAATTGTGAAAACGGCTTTTTTCTCCATTATAAGAGGTAAAAAAATTCCAAAATATGACTTTGTGCATTCTAAATACCATTTGAAAAAATTGCAAACTTCAGTCTTGGGGAATTTTTATTTTTCTTTATCTGAGAAAAGTGATGAAATCTGTAACTGTGCAGTCCCCTGTTACAGCACAATTTGTTCATCAGTGGCTTTGGTCCATGGCTCCTTGACTTCCCTCAGGAATGCCTAGCCTAGAGCTTCCAGTTCACATAAAAATTTTCAGGACAGTTTGGTCTGCCCTATATGCCATTCTCAATTCCTGTATTCCTGTTTAGATCTCCGGTGGATAATAGTTCTAATTGAGTGACAGTGGAAGGACCATGTTTTACTGCCATTAGCAGATGCAATGCTTCAGCTCATTGGGTACCATTTTTGGGTATTAGATGGGAATTAAATGTAGCTCTAATATGAGCAGAAGATTAATGAGGTGTAAAGCTGTGGGCAGTGTTAGAAGACAAACTACACCACGAAGACTGAAACCTGGGTTCATCAGGGCAGTGTCTGGGATCCTCCCTAAGAAGGATTAGTCAACTAAAAAAAGTCTTACTGAATTTAGTCTAGAATTGTTTTTTACGTTTGATTTACCCGTAAACACTTGTTTTAGTCATGTTCATAAAAACCTAATTTACAGACTAAATTTTGTCTCTGTCTTGCTATTAATTCTGTAAGAAGTAAGATAAATTGAGGCAAAATCAACAGTCTGTGTGGTCTATGGAAGAAGCAGAGCCAAACAAAGGCATCTTTGGCAAGATGAGCCTCTAGGACCTGTACTGTGGGAGAGGATTTCTTGCCAGTCTGTAAAAACTAGTGTCTTAGCAGATGGTGACCTTTGGGAAGTAGTTGTGTGTGCTGGGCACAGAAGGAGCAGATGGCTCTGGGCAAGCTTCAAACACAGCATACCGAAACAAATTCATAAATATTCAGGGTGTGGTAAAGACTGTAGGTCTATGAACATTCCTCTCAGGGCAAACGTGGGTGTAAGTGGTCCCATCCTCTCATTCTACCTGCATATTCCTTCCTTGCTGGACATGAGACATGATGATGCCACAATCTGTGGGGCTATGCAGTGTATCAGATAAGGAAGGATACTGAATTCCACATGTACCCGGTCTGTATGGGAAAGTGAAGAAGGGACTGTTCAGGAAACTGGCTTTAATATTGCCATAGCTTTTGGGGAATTAGTATTTGCTTCGTAGTGGCTGAGTATCTTTTTGAGGTGGAGATGGAATTAATAGTATTTCTGAGTTCAGTATTATTCACAGCTCTCCAGTGATGAGAAGAGCATGATAATCCACCATGGTGAATTCTTTCTCTGATATTTTTTCTTTGGTGTTTTTGGACTCCTGTGGCGTTTGTTCAACTGATATGTGCTTTTGGTATTGTAAATGAGGCTGGACTACGGGTGGGTGCCAAAACCCCCAAGAGTACAATCAATCTTTAATGCTCCATTTATATTCTCAAAGTATTTTTCTCAGGAAAAATTAATCTTGTTATCCTAATAGTTGGCTTTGCTGCCAAGTGCCAAGTGTACCTGCAAAAAATTATGAGCAGTATTTTCTCTAGTGTAATATTTTATGTAGAGAGTAAGATGGACCCTATGGTCATGCTTTATGTCCAGCTTCATGCTGACCTCATGAGTGGATTTACACATTCCTGTCTTTGGGTCTCTCAAAGATCTCTTGCTGATGTCAAATCTGAGAAGTTTGATTTGTGAACGATCTGTTGGATTACTTAATGCTTTCACTGTGGGTCTATGCAGAATTAATTCCCATGAAGTATTTTCACTTAAAACTTTTTCATTTATGGTGATTTATTGCAGTTTAATTTCTAATGTTTATGCCACACATTGTCTCTCATGAGATCAATTTTTCAGGGCAGACATAACTGAGGGTGCTCTCCATCTGTGAGGCTTCATTTTGGAGCCAGTGAGAAGCATTATGAGACACTGGCTGGGATTTTGGTGAGGAGTTACTAAAAATCATCTTTGTAGGAAATGACTGAATTTATGATTCAGTCATTAGGGGTTACACATTTCCATTTCAAAACTAAATTTTGAGGGTTTCAGTTTGTGATGGGTTGACCTAGGCTGGCTGCCAGGTGCTCACCAAGCTGCTCTCTCACTCCCTCTCCTCAGCAGGACAAAGGGAGAAAATACAAAAAAACCCCAAACCCCTTATGTGTCAAGATTTTTGGGAAAAATGCAAGGACTGCACTCAGAAACGAAGCAAAATAAAGGTTTATTCTCTACTTGTGATCAGCAGGCAATGTCCAGCCACTTGCTGGAAGCAGGGCTTTGGTACATGTAGTGGTTGCTTCAGAAGACTGCCTTAATTGCTCATGTCCCCTCTCCCCTTTTCCTTTTGTTGATGTTTTAAGATATGCAGTATCCCTTTGGTCAGTTTGGGTCAGCTGTCCTGGCTGTGTCACCTCCCAGCCCCTCATGCACCCCCAGCCTACAGAGGTGATGCTGGGGATGCTGCTGTGCAAGCACTGCTCAGCAGTAGCCAAACATTGGTGTGTTATCAGCACTGTTGTGGGTACAAATACGAAGCACAGCACTACTATGGCTGTTATCATGAAAGTTAGCTCTATCCCAGATAGCCCTGGCGTGCAGTTAAATAATCTGTTGTAGTGATGTTTATAGCTCCTATACAGAATATTCTTTTCAGTTCTGAATGACTGATGGCATCTTTATTATTTAACATTTTCTGGAAACTGAGGTCTTTTTTTCTTTTGAACTTATACTAACTAGGAGTTTTAGTGGGCCACATTGCACAGAACTTCGTTCTTTATGAAACATTATATTACATTACTTTGTGATTTTTATAACTCAAACCTGCATTTTGAAGTTAGGTAGCAAAATCCAATAATGCATGTATTAATTCTGCTAATATTTTAAATAATTTACTTTTTTAATGGTTTCAAAGTAGCTGCTTGGGAACTGTAGTTAACCTTATTCCTGTGAAGTGATTTATTAATAGACAATAGGAACCCTTTTTATCTAACTGAGGGATTAAAATAATATTAAGACTATCTAGTTCTGTCCCTCTCTTCTTCCGTTCCTTTGTAAGATGAATAAAGGTCGTTTGTAGTTAATGGCTAGTACATTTGGAACTAATAGCAGGAAGCGCTCTTTCTAACAATAGGTAATCTCTCTTTTAGGCAGGACTGAACCCATTTCTAAGATTTTTTCACTTGCTCGTAATTCTGATAAACTTCAAGCAGTAATGCTGAACCTTTCCATGTCCGCTGCCTGCTTCAGGCCAAATTTGAAATTTTTGTGCAAAATACTCAGCAGTTTCCAAGGCTGAGACTATTCCGTTACTTGGAATTATTGACAAATTGTTTGTTTTGAGCAATTGAGTTCAACTGAGTTGTTGAACAGCTCAGTTGTCTTAGCATTTAGGGCTAAGGAGTTGAAGCTTGCTGAGATGAAAGAGTCTTTTATGCTAGTCGTGTCCTTGGCCATGGGAGTCTGTCCAATGTGGATAATGTTTTGTATGACTTCCAATATAGAAAGTTCAGAGATACTCCTAAGACCTCTTTCCTGCCACCAGACAGTCCTGGAATAAGCATGTCCACCCAGTATGTTTAAGGAAGCCTGAGAGTCAGTGTGAAGATGGAGAGCCGTTTGGTCGAAGGGAGATAATTGACAATTAATACTGGAGTGCCTTGGGTAAAGGGATTTAACAAGAAGCTGTGAAGAGATGGACTAGACTAGTTTAGAAACTCAATATGAGACAAAGTGATGCCTGAAATATGGTGGTCAAATGAAAGAAAAGTTGCAGAGGGGCTGAACCTGGGGGAAATTAACAGAAAGGTGTGGGCCAATCAGCCCATAATTTGCTCAAAAGCTCAAGAGGAAAGGGTCTGTTTCCTTTGTCTCAGGGTGGCATGAAAATATTACACTTGTGTGAAATTTACAGCCAGCTCTAAATCTGGAACACAGGAAAAATGGTAGTTGGTTGATGTAGTCATTTGCTGCCATATCTCAAGGATTTGTTTGATGGGCTTATATGTGAGCTATACTAAAGAAAAAACAAAAGTTATTAGCATACTGATTGAGGTTTCAGATGGGGAGAACAAACTATCTTCTATAGCCTTGTCAAACTTAATTTTTGTGATTTAGAGGTATTTCTTCCTGTGCATCGTCATTGTAACATGAAGTGCTTGTTTGTGAAATAAGCCTAAGCCAACCCTGAATTTGGTGCATGCACTGGGGGTTTCCTGGTTATCAGCTGTGTGAAGGAGAATCCTGCTTTGTCTGTACTACTGCTCTGCCAGATGTTGCAAAATCTGGATGTGTGTAGTGAGTAAAGCAGCAGGTATAGGAAGTAAAAGGAAGTTGTTATGGGTAAGGTAGCTGAAGGCATCTGTGGAGACATGGTCCTGACTCTGTCATTGATGCAGAGTTTTGTCTGTTGCTCAACATGAAGATTTCGAAGATTTCATGTTGTTTCTTTATGTTGAAATTGGGTACCCCAAGACTGATTTGCCGAAGTACCGGGTATTTGTAGAGGTAACCCAAGCCTACAATTGAACATATTCAACTGTTAGGAATCAGAGAGTGAACACTCTGAGACCCCTGTATATTTTTGGAAATTATGCTTATTTTACCGCAGTTTGCAGGTTGTCCTAGTAGTGTGGATATTGCCATTCCTGCTTTCCAGGGTGCATTATGAAGGTTGATTAATGGTTGTGATGAGGGCTATATAAAAGCTTCTGAGGAAACTAATGTTCCTACCTTGATGGTAGGATTTGGGTAGTCTGGGCCAAAAAAAGGACACAACCACATATGGAACTATCTCTGCTGTGTACACAGTAAAGCAGGGGGCCTTGTCAAAGGATAATATATGAATACCCAATTAAAGACAGTATCCAAATGCATATGTGCAAGAGGGACAAATTAAGCTTGTACAGGCGGCCATTCCATAACTTACAAAGGTTTGACATGATATTCTAAATACTCTTTTCATGCAGTATTTTTTTAATGTGTAATTTATGTTTCAGCTGGGAAAGAGACTGGTAGAGTAATCAGAATAGAGGATGAAATGTGAAATTGTGTATTAGAAGACCTCCAGATTTAGCTATTGGTATTTTTCTTTGTGTAAGAATAAGTGCTATAGTTCTGTGGTAACTGGTTTGAGAATGAAATGACCACAGAGAGTGGTATTTCCACAGATGCAGTATTCATAGAGGTGAGCCCAGGGCACCCCTGGAGGAGGCAGTTGCTTGAGCACTGGGAAATTTTGCCCAGTTGCTGCCTATCTCAGTTAGTGAATAAAGGTAGGCTTCTCCTTTAAAGGCTGAAAGCCTTTCACAAGTGCTTTATTTACACTAAAAAAAAAAAAAGGTAAATTGCTAGGGGCACATTGTGGATAATGAAAACAACCGTGTTCTTCTGTATTTTCTATTCTGTAGGTAAAATACAAAAGAGACTTTGAAGAAAGCAAAGGAAGAGGGTTCAGTATTGTGACCGATACGCCCGAGTTACAGAGACTGAAAAGGACTCAGGAACAAATCAGTAATGTATGTGACTGCAACCTAAAGTGATTGTAGATGGAGAAATGGTGTGTCTAAGAAAAGGTGTGTTTGTTGGTGTTTTTGATGAAGTCTGTGTGAGTGAACAATCTGATTTTGGTGATTGATTTGTGTATGTCGGATTTTGAAATGTGTGCAACTGTATACCACGGACTTGTACAGCACATTGGCAATGTGTGTTCACCTCTCCAACTTTCAGCTAGTATGCTCACAGTATTTTCTTTATTGAAATTATTTGACACTTTTTACTCTTTTAATAGATATGTTATCAAGTAAGAATACTTTTGGAACTTCTAATTTACTTTTTATTTGTATAAAGTATATAGATTATGTAAGTTAAAAAGTTTTGTCTCTTTTTTAGCAGGGGCTGTCAAAATTAGCATAACAAGCAAGATGGAATTTTCTAGAAGCAGACAAAATTTTGATGCTGGGTTTTAAAAGAAAAGATATGCAAGACAGTGCTCTGCAAGATGGCAAAGAAATGGCAAATAGCAAAACCTAACATATTTCATTAGCTTACAGGAATGGAATTTTTAAAAATGGGCCTTTTCCTTATGTTTTTGCTAAGAAAGTTATTTATTTGTACTGCATTCTCCTGTAGTGTGTTTAACTCACTGCATGATGGAATATTGAGTGATACATAGTACAAGGTCTGATATGTATAAGATAGGTAAAAACTAGTGTGAACTAGGAAAAATGCAGAATCAATACTATTCACTGGTCTTGGCTTCCCTTCTGATCATTCTTCTGCTGCAGAACTCGTCCCTACGGATTATTTTGTGAAAATGTTTTTGAATCATTCTCTGTAGTAATAAAATAACAGCAAGGCCTCGGATACACCCAGTGTAAGTATGATCAGAAGAAAATAATGGGATTTATTTACTTGAAAGAAAAAGCTTTTTTTCAGGTTGGGGTATTATTGAAGAAAAAAGTCACTGAAAAATACTGGTTTTTCACAGCAATGGAGGTTTACCATTCTTGTCAAAGCATTCACTAATTAAGATTTTGATGTCCAGAGCCAGTCTTTGAGATGAAAAATGTGGGCTCATTTCCTGGAGCCTTGGCCAATGGAGACGACAGTTAATTTAAGAGCCATACAACTGCTCCTGTATGTAGACAAGATGAGAACAAAAGCTCATCTCTTATGTTCATACTGGGGCTAACTGAAATTACTGGCTTGTAAGAGAGAAAAATGTATTCTTCAGAGCGGCGAAAAGCATGGCCATTAAGACTTCCATTTGGGATCTGGGAAACTTCAGCGACTCCCTGGTTTTAATCAGCTCCATTTTTTATTCAGACCAGGAACTTAAATTAGATCCTCTCACGACCTACATAGCTTCCTCAAGCAAGAGTGATTCCTTTGTGTGGGGTAGCTCTGGAACGCATCAAGGAGATGAAACGAGCAATGCTCTGGTGAATACTTAATCCCTTGCACGGGTCTGCTCTCGAAGGAGAGAGGGAGAGGAGCGCCCTGCAGCACGCCTGCAGTGCTCAGTTTGGGATATTGGCCTGCCAAGAAAGTTATTCAGACCTCCCAAGCCCAGTACCCTCAGCATCAGACTACAGAATAGTATGATGCAGCTCACTTGCATGCTCTTATCTCTCTTGTTCAAAGCACACTGGGTTTTCTGTTGTGGGAAAAGGAGATAATAAAAACAAACAAGTAGTTTTGTGACATGGGAAAGAGCTTTCTTCCTATTTCTACTTTCGAGTGGATCAAGGGAGTTTCTGTCCTAGTGGAAGATCTTGTTCCATGATTTATGATACTATCTGGTTCCTGAGTCAAAGATACTTACCTCCCTTTTCGGATCCAGAAATAGCTTTTTAAAATGGGAAAAGTGCTTTTATTTCAGGTTTTCCCCCTTGGTCATTGCATATGTGACTACTTTCTCTTCATTTCTAACCACCCAGTTCTTAACAATATAGGTTTGATCTATCCAGTCTTGACAACAGAGAGTTGTTTTCTTTATGTACATAGTTGACAGAGATTCCATGTCAGAGACTCTATTAGAAATAATTAGTCTTGAAGGGTAAAATGGAATTTAAAAAACTGCATGATAAAAGAAGTTGCATTTAATTTCTGTTTACACTGAAATAATTAATTTATAGCATTATATCCTAGAAAGATAATTCTGCATAGGCCACAACTTCAATTTAATTAGAAAGTTCCTGTATTATAGAAATGCCTTCCACACAGAGTAGTTTCTGTATTTGCCAGATAAGCAGTATACATCACGGACTAAGGATCTAATATAGGTTTCAAGACACTGAAAGGTAAGCACTTTAATAATTCTGAAATAATTTTAGTTTTCCTATAAAGAAAAATGGAAGAATACTAATATATCTATTTAATTTTCTGTTCAGTTTTGATTTCACCTTGAAGTACTAGAAACTTCTCAAAGAGCCTATTTGAACCAAAATTGTAACTACATTGAAGGGGTAAGTGAGAACAGTTAATTGTGTAGATATTCTTGATGAAAATAAATAGCAAAATAACTTTTGTAATAATAAATGTTAAGTGGCATAAATATTTTTAAAAGATTGTCCTTTTTGTCCTGCTATGAAGTTTGGCAGCATATGGATATTAGCACAGTACTCTGACTTTTTAAAGAATCTCTTCTGCTATGAATATAAACCTTGTAAAGGGAAAAAAATCATGGGGGGGAGTGGATGGAGAGTGGGTAGATAAAGGGGGTTGAATTTTGATTGTTATTTTGCCACCAGCAATACTGCCTCTGTAGATTTAGATGGAACTTGAGGACTTTATTTTATGTCTCTTATGGGGGTATCAGGACCAGAATTCAGCTTTTTAGATAAGAATGAAATTTAATCTCATGATTTTTTAGCATTTAGAGCCTAATTCTGCAGATATACAATGTATTTTGCCATTGAATATATAGTCAATACACACACAAAAAAAGTTGTTCACACAGAGAAATTTGTGCATTTTGTCAAAGGATCTTGTAGTTTTTTTTGTCCATTTTGAACTTTGAGAAGATTTTCAGAATGAATGCAAATATTCTCAAAATGAAAAAAAAAACAACCGCATGTATTTTTATAGGTGATTTTGCAATTAAGCTAGCTGCAAACTGGTTTCGCAAGGAAAAGGTTAAGGTAGCAAAAGGGACAGAATAAACAAAATGATGGGAAAAACTATTGGTCTATCATGACACAGGGCTAAATGAGGGAGTAGAAACTCAATCTAGTAATATTTTCTTTGGGGAAATGGAACACTTTCAGCAGTCTGCAGCAATGAGCTGCAGCTTGCTGCCACTGCACTTCTATGTCTAGTTATGTGACTTGAAGCATGTTTTATCCTATGTGAAATAAGTTGCTCTTTCTTAAATATGTTTCTGGTAAATGTCTGCAAAGTATAAAAGAAAACAGGTGTCCATACAAATTGATGGAGTGAGAAGCTTTCATTAAGATAAAGGCCAGTGCTTGGATAGTAGAGGTTGCTGGCTTGGTTGTATGGCTGGAAGGATGCATGGAAGCTTTCACAGTGCTTGTGCTCATTGCATTAAGAGCCCATGTAAAAGCATTCCTCACTTGGGCATTAATGCTCTAATGAACATGAATCATGTGAGAGCAAGAAGCACCACACATTTGTGTCCTTCTTCTCTTGGAAACACAACAAAACAAAGACATCCAGTTAATTTATTTGCATGTGACTTGTTTTCCAGTGGGTTTGGGTTGTATCTGAAGTGAAAACGGTACCTTAATGCAAAGAAGGAAAATAAGAAAACAGATTAAATCTGCTTTAAAAAACCCATTTCCAAGGTATCCTAGTTTGGTGAAGAACTTAGGAAAGACAATAGAGTTAATGAAGAGAAGGTCACTGAATCACCCCTCTGTGGGGTAAGGGAGGGGCTTCCTAAGTATCAGGAGTTGAACTCCTCACTGAAGATAGTGAAGCCTTTATTGGATGCAGAGAGTGCATAAAGATCTTGTAGCATTCTTGAAAGTTTTGTATGTGGGTTCCAATGAGAAAAACTGTGTATAAATTTTCTTTTAATGTCTTTAATCAAATATGATGCATGATTCGGGCCTTTTAAGGGTTGCTTTCTATGTCCAGTTAAATTTATACAGCTTCAGGGAATGTAGAAAAGGACAGGAATTCCCCTATAATTTGAATCAACTGAGCACCTGCTATCTGGACAAAGACACAAATGATAAGAAATTGGGCACTACCTCAGATGTGATAAAAACACATTTTCAGTAGCAACTAAAGGAGGACACAAACAACATTGCTACTGTAGTTGTGCACATCTGCACATCTGAAATTAGAAACTGTCCCTAACACTGAACCATGGCTCCCTATTTGGAAGCTATTGGCAGCGTTGTTCAGTCTGTTTACTTGCTCAAACATAAAATGATCTCTTAAATTGCCAAAACAGATTGTAGAGAAAATTGGCAGGAGAAGATGTTAACAATGTGGCTCAGAGCTCCACTTGTAGGATTCACAGCACAAAGCCTGCAGATACCTGTCTCTAAGGGCTTTTTCCCTCCATTGAATTCAAGTGAAGGAGAAGAATAGGAAACAAGAAAAATTAACAGCAGCATCAGTGTCTGCATTTCACAAAACCAACCCTGACCCATCAATGAAGAGACTGAGTGAGCATTTTAAATCGTGTGCAAAACTGCTGTTCTAGGCAGTGCTGGGATTTTCCTGCTTCTGAAGTAATTAATACTTTATTCCTAAGCCTTTATATTCCTAAGCATGATTTTATCTTGCAGTTGTTTCATTGGGAAAATAAGCATTTATTTATGTACGACATTTGTGTTGACTAACATAGATGGAATAGCACTTGTTGAGCAGTGCCTTAGTGCTGCATGTCCATGTCAGGTGCACCCTGGTTGCACAATTGCCTTATGCTGCCCTTGGTACCTCTGACAGTTTAGCATGAACTGCAACTCCAAGAGGTATTCATTATTTCGTGTGCTGTAGGCTTAATTCCACACAGCTGCACTTCAAATATCTGCACATAACTCATGTGATTAAGCATTTATCAGTTGAGTTCGACAGCATTTTTTCTGTCTGGAAACAAGAATGTGTCATTCCTATTGCTAACATGAGTGTATCTCTCCAAGAAGGTGGAGCTCCTGCTGTGCTCCTGTGTAATGAATATACATGCATAGAGTCACATCCAACCTTGTTCTTTCTGTGGATTGATCTTCTAAGCTTGTTTTGTGTAGATACGTAGAAATAGAAATTCTGAGAAGTCCTTTGACTTTCTAATAGTTCTGTGTTGAAATTTCACTTCTGATTTTTAGAAATCATTCTGCTTTGAAGTGTAAAGTCCTAATAAATTCTTTAGAAATTACTTAGCAAAAGAATTACATTTATTTTTAATGACCATGAGTATTTTTGCAGATTTTTACATAGGCTTTATATTTTTTAAGTTTTCAGAAATTTTTAAAATGCCTGAACACATTCTTAAGAAATGATTAATCTAAGGAAATGTAAATAATATTTTAGATAGAACTCTTGCTAACTGAGAAGATAGAAAGCTTTGAGAATTCATTTGAAACTTCAAGGTGTATTCTACTTAAAAATAAAAATCTTTCTTTACTAATCATTATCAAAATATGCAAAATTAGAGACAGCATTAATTAGTTCCTTTGTATACGAATTCTTTACATATACTTTCAGGAGAAGTTCTGGAGATATTTAGTGGCATGCTGCTTCATCATGTCTTTTTGCTGTGATCCCTGTGTAGGACAATAGTTACCAAGTATTCAACTTTCTAGTATTTTCTTTCATCTACTTTCATTTATGTTTTGTACTTCACACGATACAAAATGTGGTAAAAAAGCCCTGTAACAACTTTGTTGAGTTTTCATCAAAGCTTCATTCTTACTTCTTTAACTGTATTCATTTGCATTGTTTCAGAGTTGTCCAAGAAATAAAGAGGTATTGGAATCCTCCTATATGGAGGATATGGATATGGGGTCCTTATTTAAATGAAGAACTAAAGCACAGACATTATTCATGCTAACAC
The DNA here is from genome assembly GCA_013397375.1 of Toxostoma redivivum. Lineage (NCBI taxonomy): Eukaryota > Metazoa > Chordata > Aves > Passeriformes > Mimidae > Toxostoma > Toxostoma redivivum. The sequence goes on along the minus strand of VXBI01007947.1, from coordinate 987,310 downwards.
AGTAAGTAGTACCTAAAGTAAACCATTATCTTCTGTGTCTCCTCCTATTAGAAGTAGAGGGAGGCACAGCCTTTGTTAGACAATTTTACAGTTGTTTGTTGGGGAGGAAAAGATTGCTGAGAATCCAGAGCAGTGTGTTCATGATTCAGCTGGGGTGGCTTTGACTTCTCTTTCTGTTCCCATAACTTTTTCAGATTATCTTTTCTGGTCTCTCTTTCTTAATACTTGTAATTTACATAACAACAGCTCCCAAGATGTAGGAAGAAACAGTATTTTTAGACCCCAGAATGCCTGCTTGAAGGATACTTTCTGGAATGTCAGATAGTCATTACAGTAATTCTGTGTGAAACTGTCAGTGCAGGTGGAACAGAATAGTTGAGATGACTTAAACTGCGGTTAAATTTCTGCTGAGCAGGTGGATGTTCAGCTTTCAGCAATGTATAATTCAGTGATAGACCATATTCCATGAGGGTGCTAAAACAGATATCCTTAATGAGGTGACATTCCTCACCTGCTAAAGGTCAACATCCTGGTCCAAAGCAGGAGAGCATTAGAGTCTATCAGTGATGTTATAAAGCTGCTTCCTTTGTAATACAGTTAGAAATCTTCTCTAGAAACAACAGAAGCATTTTGTCTTTGAGAAGCTGGAAAACAAACCCCTGCCTGAGGCATAACTGCTTTTGGAAAAATTGTTACCATTAGAAATAAGGATTTATAATTAGATGTGTAAATTCAGATAGGCCTTTGGGTAAGTCCACTGAAACACAATCTGCAAATCTATACTGAGGTTCTGGTGAGCTAAAATGTTTGAAAGAAACTAATTTTACACAAATTACGTAAAATGGAAGTTCCTTTCTGTTGCACACGAGTCTATTTGGACTTGAATGGCATGTTGCCTTGGGATAATTTCTGCCTGGGGAAAATTCCCTTTCAGCAGCCTTGCTGTGAGGATGGTAAGCAACCTCAAATGAAGCTTCTCATATGTGAATCCTCAGAGATGCAGGGGGAAATATTTTAGGTTAAGTGGATCTCTGATAGTTGAAGCAAACAGATGTGATGCCTACATACCTATTTCTTAATGATCTCATTCCATCTGGCTTTATTCTATAGGGTTGCATAGAAAAAATTTTTTTTCTCTCTTTTTTTTATAGCAAGTATAATATGATATTTATTATTGTGGTTTATTATATTTTTCTAGGGTTTCAGGAGTCTATTTTATAAGTTTAAAGAAGAAAGTATTGTAACTATTGCTTTTTCTTTTGTATTAGTGCTTTCATATGAAATCACTTGATTGCAGACGTATGTAGCCTCAAAGTTTCAAAAAGTTTTCCATGAAGTTCCACAGGGAGTAGTATAGTCTTTCTGATTCTAATTTAAATAAATACATTTGACAGGATGACTGTAACCTTGCTCACAGTATTGACAAAATAAAATGAGTTGTGTGGTGGAAATAAAGCAAGCCGTCCAGAAAAATCCCCAAAGGCATGGATTTGCTGCATATGTAAGTGGGTCAACTCATGCATGAGAAATGAATGCTAAATGTAAATTGGTTGCAAAACTGTAGACTTTTAGCAGAATTGAATCAAGTGATAACCTAAATATTTTGATAGGGATGTCCCATCATGCTTCTCTTTCAAAAACAGCAAGAAAGCTCTGCGTTACAGAGAAATAAACAAATAATGTATTTGTGTGAACTAGAACAGTGTAATTGTACTCCAGAATCAAAGACTTTTCATCCATATATGTTGCTGGCATTGGTAAATTTTAAGTTGGGGTTGTGTTTGGTTACACCTGTATTTGTGTTGATGAGTCACTTTATGTGTTATACACTTCAATCCAATCAGACTGCTCTATTCCTTTATGAGCAAAATGTTCAAAGCATAGGAAAATACTTCTTGGGCTTTTTCTGGTTAAAATAATAAAATAGAATCAGCTAGTTAGGGGGATACAAAAGAAAAATATAGAAATTTCTGTCTCACTGGTTTAATTTTCTCTTTGTGATAACATTCCTATTGCAAGGCAAGGCTTATATGAAAGGCATCAGTAGTTAAAAAAACTACTACATAATATTCAAATATTTAACATAACATTTCATGGACTTCATTTTTAATCTACACTAATTGCCAGCTTGTTGACAGATGAATGTGTAACAGATACATATTGACCTAAAGGCTTAATTCTGTACTTATTTATAACTCTGAAAATCCTGATTGAAAGCTAAATCAGCTATGTAGATGTGAGGAATAAATTGACAGGTATGCCATTTCCACATTTTACTGGGTATGGACTGTATTGCATATGCCTCTTTGGGCTGTATTTTATGGAATGAAAAATTCCAAGCTTTAATGAAGATAATTACGAAGTGTTTTGTGGTAACTGTTGTAAGCACCTGCTCATTGTCTGACTAAAGGATATGAGTCTCTCTTTAAATACTAGTGATTTCAAAACTTAATCTAGTTGGAAGGTTTCTTATATTTAAATATATGACTCTTCTTTTCTGTTGTGGTACCAAGCAACTAAATTATGACAAAACCCCAACAACTTATTTTTCTGGTAACCTTGAATATATTTTAGTGGTATCTAAATCACTAATTATTTTTAATGAGTATGTACTTTTGAAGTCAGTCTTTTTTACATATAGAAAAAAGAGAATGAAAATAAAACCTCTTCATGGCAGCTCAACTTGGGAGCTAATTAAAATGAAGCTTTTAAAATGGGAAAAAATTAATTAGCCAAAAACTTGAGAAGTAGGAGTTAGCACCTCCAGAGATCTTTCGGTAGCTAAATGCTTGCAAGGAAAGTATAATTTCTAATTTCCTTGTTTTACTTCATTGTCCATTACCTGCTTATCATTTTACCCTTTAGTTCTTTCACCTTACCTGATGCTTTTGTCCTGTGAATCAGTTGTTGCTAGGGCACCATCTTAGGCATTAAACCTCCTGCTGAAGGACAAGATACTCTGCTTCTTCTAATACTATCTTTAATCTTGATCCCTGGAGATTTGAATATCTTACCCCTCTGATGCTCACAGGCTTCATTGACTTTGACAATAGGAGTATCTGGTCCTCTGTGGCACTCAGTTTTTTTTCATTGTTGTTGTTTTTTTTTAGGTTTTTCTGCATGTTAACACGTCTTTGATTTTGTGTTTTTTGTTTTCCTTAGGCTGTCAGTAGATACATCAGTTGTGACAAAGCCAGCACAGTGATGAGTGTAATTAGTGATTGAACATTTTAACCATCCTAACATGAGAAAAGAAGGAGCAGAAGTTTACATGTGCCATTTCTGCTTGTCTAGAGAGATCTGAGAGGATAAGGGTTTACTTCTCCAAGCAGTAAATTAGAGTGACAAAAGATTGCTTTCTAACCCTTTCTGTAATTATTAATAATTACAGAATAATTTTGAATATTTGAATAATTAATCTTGTAATTATTTAAATAATGATTCAGTTACAGAAATATTTGTGTACTTTTTTTGGAAGGCTCTTTGTCTCACACTAACACAGTCTTGTTGTTAAAAAGCATATTATTTTAATGGAAAATGGAAGGATGTTTCTTTCTCCTCCCACCCCCAGATCTGCTTGACTTTCTTTCTCTCCTGTCTTTTCTCAGTTGGTAAATAGTGAACTGGGTCAGTCCCTGCAAAGGACAGGGTATGAAGAGGGAGATGCTGAATATATCACTAAATAAGCCAGCCACAAGCAGAAAATAGATGGGGTCTGAATATCAGTCCCTAGTGGACTTCGGGAAAATCTAGTCCAAAGAAAATATAATTTCAGAAGTGGGTTTTTTGAATGTCAGGTCTTTTCTGAACTTCTCTAATGTCCCTGCTTTGTCTTGCCTTCCTTCTTTTTTACTGGGGAAAAGTGAATCCATACCCAGTTTGGCCAGTCTATCTCTTTTCTAGCCTTAAGAGGACAAATTTACTCCAGAGTGTGTGACTTCTGTTGCCAGGGTTGACTGACTTCTATAGGGTTTGGCATAACAGGAGAGCTGTTCCCAGTTTCTTCAACATTGAGTGGGTAAGTAGCTGAGGAGGGTACTGTGGCTGCCGTGGGTTTTGGTACAGCAGAGGTGGTTTTTGAGGGAGGACTGGAGGATTGTCTTATAAGGAGCCTGTGGCAAGACCCAGAGTCTGTACTGGGGCAAGGTCTGGGTGTCTCCAGGTTGTGCCTCAGCGTGCCAATACTGAGCAGGGGCTCTACTCCCTCCTCTTATCATTGGTAAGTGGGACAAAGGCACTTTGTCACCTTTGATCCCAAGTGAGATTGGCTACCATTTTGCAGAGCTGGAGTCACTCAGTAGTGCAGTTCCCTCAGGTACACTGATGGAAAATGAAGGATTCAGAGGATCTGTGGAGGTGCCTCAATCTCATCTCTCATGGTTTCTTGCCTGCTCAGCAGAGGTACTTGCTCTGGTGTGGGCTGGGCTGCCCTTGGCTGCAGTGTTGTGAGAACAAGAGGAAGGGCCAAAGGTTTTATTTGCCTGTGCCAGCAAGCTGTAGACATGACCAGGGCAAGGGTAGCAGGCATGGAATGAGGTCACTTGTTTGGCATTGCCTTTTGTTTAGCATTCCTTTCTGCACAGTGCGTGTTTCTGGCTCAGATACAGCTGACATGCTGTCTTGAATTGAGTTAGCAGTCAGGGTCCTTTTCAATAGAAATGAAGTGGATGAAAGGCTCAAAAAAGCTTGGTGTTGATGGAAAATTAAGCAGAATTATCAATGAAGGTGATGGCAAAAATTATAGAAAGCTGACTTTATTGTGGGATTGGAGATTAGATGATCAGCCTATATTGAATATTAATGGAAAAAACAGAAGACACAAACGAGGGTTGAGCTTTTGGTTTGAAAAAACCCCATTAAGGGGAATAAATCTATAAAGTTACAAGTAGGATACAACTGCAGAAATTAATGTGATTATGTACAGTTTCTTATAAGGCAAGAGCTAGGAGCAGGAAATGTAGCAGTCAGGCATCATATTTAAAAAAAAGGCAAATATGTGGCATATGATAAAAACGTGAAATTCATTAATATAGGAGCCAGGGAAGACTAGAAGTATAGAATACATTAAAAGAAAGATTAGCCAAGCTTGTGAAAGTTAAATTAATCAGGAAATATTAACTGTTGTTATCCAAATACAGTGACAGGGTCGGTAAGGCTCTGGTATACGGATTGCAGGAAACTGAAATGATCTTAGTAGGGGGAGGTTGTTCCACAGGTACTCGCCTTGGCATGTGTTGCTGAGCAGTGACAGAACTGTGATGGTGTCATCAGTGAAACCGCTGAGTCCGTCAGTGAGCTCAGTACCTTGTGCTGTGGCTCTGTCCTACCAAGTTGGGACCAACCCATTGTGTCCTTGGTTAAGCATAATTGGCTTGAATGTATAGAGTTAAAAAGGATTAATAATTATGCACCTGACCCCAGACCCCCTCTGATATCAGTGGGCTTTGTTCATGACATCTGATTGTCTTCACAGGCTTTCTGTTACGCACTAGAGAACATGTCTGAGCCTTGAATGGTGAATTTTTGAAGAGGTGACTGAGATGCAAAGGTAACTAAAATATGATGGGTATTCCTTACATGCATGCAAGTGTTTTTGCATGGCATGGCAGTTGACAGATAAGGTATTAGTCATAAATAAGATGGCTTTGACCCCATTAGCATTTTACTGGTTTTCAAGTGAATCTCCTTATCATGTTACCACACTTGCCTTGGCAAGGCAGGACCCTCCTGAAGCACACAAAGCAAATTCATAAACTGAATGATGTGCTCCAACCACCAAAGTGTATCCAGTCCATTGGGCTGGAGTAGAGCTAGGCCATAGCTGCTTCCCCTTCTTGTAAAATATGAATTTTATGTCCTTAGAACCATTTCATCCTAGAGGTCTGCTTCTGTTACACTGCAGAACTTTCTAATGGAAACATTGCTTATGTTATCAGGCTTAGAAATGAGACATCACTTGGAAGTTGTGTTCCCTTGAGACCTGGGTGTGATTCTAACTGCAACTCCAAGCTTTAAAATTCAGAAAGAGGAAGGCTGGAAGTAGTGGGTGCTGAAAATCAGATTGTTGCATGACCTCTGTTTGCCCTGTCAAGGGGTCACTGAGACTTGTCTGGTGCATGCACTAAACTTGTAATTTATGTTTGTGGAGGATGTCAGGAGGAAGATTCATGCCTGGATGTGCAGGTGCTCCATTAGGACTCAGAAAGACAGGGATTGATTAGGTGGTTATTGCCATCTGCAAAATTAGCCTGGTCAGAGACCCCTGACAGGGAAGCTTGGTGAATAACCAGTGAGTCAGGCTGCAATTGATAAAGCCTCAAAGTGTTGGCAGTAGATAACTGAGATATGTGAGAACTATCACATCCGGTGTGCTGGCTCTGAAGTTTTGGGGATGCCATACTGCATCTGTCTGATGTTGGAATTGAATTTTGACATTTTTTTTTTGTGTCTGGATCTGCAGAAGATAAGCACATAGTCCTGTGTGTATGAAAGATAGAGGAGGGAGGGGGGGGTAGCCAGAAATTTAGCTGGTTTCTGTTGCTTTTGGGGCAGTGTATAATTATATGCCAGGTGTATAAATGAGACTTGGGAACTGAATGTATCTCACAGGTATAAATGACACTTAGGAGTTACCTGGTAGGCCTGTGTCAATAGGAGAATATATTCCTACGGTTCAGAACAGCATGAGAAACTTGGGGAATTCTAGGAAATCTGCTCCATGTGAGCAATTTGTTTATATTTTGCAACATGACCTTTTCTGACATAACTCTAAATATAATATGAGGGTTGAGAGCTGAGGCACTCAGTTGTTCTCTGTTAAACTAATAAAGCTGGCTGTTAGACTGTATGTATCTATCACCTGTGTATCCTGCTCAGTGTTTGGTTTCTCTTCTCAGATATGTACTGCATATAAACTAAGCCATTTTCTCAGGCTGTTTCTTACTGGTTCTCAAGAACTGGCTGGAGAGGAGAAGGGTTTCAGGAAATATTTCCTGTTGAATGAGCACTTTGACTCACTGCACTAAAGAACCTTGCATTGTAAGGGCCACTGAGGCAGGTCCTTAGCTGTCATGCATGTTTTGGGCCTGATCTTGAAAGCCTTCCGTTTTTTCCTCTAAGTGTGTATCCAGGAGGTATTTCTTATTTGTCAGGCAAGTTCTCTTAGACATGGTTGAGTGTATGATCAACCATCACTGATTTATATGAAGACAGGGCAATGCATCTTATTACGACTGGATTTGGGGAGTCTGCTCTTTATTCCTGACCTTTCTGGTGGCATTCTTTGCTGCCTATGTCAGGCTACTTCAGTTCTGTTTCCTTTCCTATAAAATGTGTATAATTGTGCCTTTGGAAACAGAACTGAAGGGCCTTTGGAAAACTCTTTGAAGTTATAAAGAAAATTGTAGAAAAGCTGAATGATATAGCTGCTGGTTGTTGTTATTTGTGTGTGTAAATTTTTTAAGTGGTAACTTGGGAAGACAGGAAACAGTATAAGAGAGTGTCTTGAGTCATCAGCTCTAGTCTTGTCTTTGGGAAAGGCATATCATACAAAATTCTCAAAACCCATGTCAAGCTCTCTATTAATCTAAATACAGCTTTAGCATACTCATTTTGAAGACAGTTCCCTAATTTCATCTGCTGCAGGTAAAAGCAGATTTTCACAAGTAGTTCTTTATGGCAGGGCGACCATTGTCTTTTGTTTTTGTGGCACTTCTGCCTCTGTGATGGGTTGAGAGAGGTGTCATTCCGTCACTTCTGTTATCTGAAGCTGAACAAGTAAGCAGTATTCATGTGCCTTTGCAAAAGCCTCACTATTTCACAAAGTCTTGACTCTGCCTGTTCTGATGGGAACTCACTTTTTTGGAGTACAGAGGCTGAGAGTGTTTTTCATGCAATTGTAAGTGAGATTTAAAGATACCTTTCCTGAAGAATTTCAGGATTATATTTGATTTTCTTCGTAGCTGTTTTCGTGGCCTGAAATTACTGTGATTAATTTGGATATGCAAATACATCTCTTTCCAACTGTCAAACCTATGACTTGCAGCAGAAATTCTCAGAAGAGCATATTTTTGCATTAAGTAATATTAATTTCCCTCTTATTGCTCCAGACCTCAAACCTGATTAGTTTTACATAGAGAATCTTTTTTACAGCCATACCTTATTAATAAAATCACTTAATTAAATTAATCATGGTCATACCCTAAAGGTATTTTCTCTTGGTATCTTTCAGCATCATTCTGCTATTAGTACAACTTGTTAAATTATTTGTGCAATGAGCTGATGTACCTGTCTGAATTTGCAATTGCATCAGTCAACATGTTTTCAAACTTAATACATAAACCTTATTTTTTTTATTATTTCTCTGTGGCTGCCTTGCCCAATTTGGTTTCCTAGGTTCTTTCAGTTTGGGCACATAGAAATTTCCATAATAACGGACATGTTGGAAATTTTGGTGTATATAGAGAATACCAATGGGAAACTTGTCACAAGGATTTGCAGTACGTTGCTTGATAAAAGATTATTAAAAATGTTTTTGAGAAAAAAAGATCATACAGTGACATATTAGATATGGTGATAGGCTTGAGATATTCCTTGCCTGCTGGTTTCATACAGCTTTTTGTAAAGTTCAGGTAATTGTATTTCCTTGAGGTAAGTATGTGAAACAGTGTAAAATTTAAAGACCTTGTTAAAAGTCTTCTTCTTATTCACTATAGATGTGGATGTAGTTCTTGGGTTTGACCTGTTGTAGAAACAATTTCCTGGATACTTTTTATTTGAAAGATGATGAACTTTTGCAAATGCTTTTGCTGCAGTATGGAACCTTTCAAAGTTATTCATAACAGAAGTGAGGACAACCCTGTTTCTGTGCTCAGAGTGTGCAATATACTATTGTGTGGGGCACTTGTTTGACATGTAGGTTGCTGTCTCTCTTTGTTGCCTATGTATCTCTGCCACTGGAAGTCTCACTTTGCATACCTATTTTCCATAAGTTAAAGAAGTAGAAAGAAAAGAGAGGGAAAGAGAGAGAGAAATTGGAATAACTAATGCAAAGTTTCATAGACCCAAAGCAGAATTCAGATCTGAGTCCCTATTTGAAAATCTTGAACATGGGTCATGCATCTGTGTACATGATGTGTTAAGCCAGTTTTATACAGAATTTTGGAAATTGCATGGAAGTTTATAGTTTTATAGGAAAGTGATGTGGTGATCACCTTCAGTCCTTCTGGATATATGGATACAAGGACCAGTTAAACCAGTGTGCATTCAGAAAGAGAATGGATGGTGGCAGACACTTAGGTTTGAAATATCAACTGTAACTTTAAATGCTATATTTGTACATGAAAACCAAAGAGGCTCCAAGTTTAATGTGTGAAGGACCATAGCTCAAGGTCTTGTGTATCTTTTACTGCTAAGATCAGGTATTTGTTTTACAGACTGAAGTCTTCTCCCTCTTTCCCTTTGTCTCTCTCCAGCTCCACCAAGAAAACTGAAGCTCTCATTCTACTGATGCCCAGCATAAGAAAAGAAATCTAGACAGTCAATTTGACTTCGCAGCAAAGTTCCTTTTTGCCAGCTTAAGTCTATCCTGATCATTAATGGGTTGTAGAGTGATTTTTTTCTCTGGAGTCAAGAGATGTAGCTTCCAGGAGAGATCTGAGTTAGTAATCTTTGGCCAATTTTGCCAGTGAGGGGTTCTGATGTGCCTCTTACTGTCCTGCTTCCTTTTTATCTTGGGACTGTCCTCTGTCACCTCAGTGGTTGGTGGCATTCTCCTGAGACTCTCTGGTGATATTTCACAGGGGTAGAGTGTGTTTCTTGGGAAGCATATTAGCTTGTTATTTTGATTACAAAAGTGCTAGGAAATATAGAGGCACAAGTGCATTCTCATATTAGTGTACTGGAACAATGAATTTGTGTATTTGTTGCAAAGATATTTAGTTACTAGGGTAGGGGAGACCAAACCCCTCGGTAGATCTGTGTTGCCAGCTCCAAATGCTTTGCCAGTCGGTTGTTAAATAGAGGGAGATCCTTTAACTTGTGTGTAAGCCTGAAAGTCAGGGGATGTCCTGCTACTCTTTCTGGTTTTATTTTGTGCTTTCATTGCTACACTGGATCCACATTACTTCCTCTGCTGTGTTCATTTTACAAACCATTTTTTAGGGCCATGTTAGGATTCTGCTTCAGCAGACAAGTAGCAGTCTAAGCCTGTGTGCATGTGCGTGGCACTCTAGGTATGAACTGTGACAATTTCCCTAAAAAATATAGAATATTTTTAATGTTTTTAGGTTTTTCAGGAATATTTTTGCACTGATACAGAAGGACTGTTGCATTTATATGCTATTAGAGCGGTATCAAACCAGACAATAGAAAGCATGGCCTATTTATTCAAATGCAGTCATGCAATCCTCACTTGTCTGGAAGCAGTCATATTTTTAATTGCTAAGCAAAGTTTATTTATGTTAGAATTATTGCTCCAAATGACCTTGGCAATTTGCAGCCCCCTGTAGCTAATAGCTTTCTGAATGAAAACAGTGGACCCTGAACTCTGGAGGTGAATAAAGTCATGCTTTGCTGTGTATTAAGAGGAATTTTCAAGTATGCTTTTTGTATTGTTTGATAACAACACTATTTACTAAAATACTAAGGTACTAAAAGCTATTTAATCTTTCTTATCAACAGTTAACCTTGATAGACCTTGTCCCCATAGACACTCAGCATTTTTAAAATTCTAATTTGTTTAGTGTGCTCCCTTCTTAAGTGAGTAGGTAATTTTAAAAAAATTGTGCCTTTTCCCTTTTGTTTAATGATAATTATTATAAAAGAAACCTACTGCCACATGGCTAGCAGTAATCTGTATTTTTGCCTTATTTCCTTTTCCTTTTTTGTTGTGTGTTTCCTTGGTTACATTTGGTATTATATCTAGAATTGGAAAGAGTCATTGCTTATTGAAATGGTGGTCTATAAAGACTCCTTTGTCTTTCAAACTAAATTTCTTCTTAATGTCCTGAATCTTGTTCTTGTACAGGGTTTTGCTAACATCTCTGCTTTGTCTGTGCTTTCCTACACAGATACTTTGCACACTTCCCCATTGTACATCTTTAGCTTTGGCAGATTGTTTAGAAATACTCTTAATTTAGCACAAAGGAAATCAAGGCATTTTAAACACTATTTAAAAAAAAAAATTAAAATTTTATTGTTATTTAGTTTTTATTGTCATTTTTATTATTATTTAGTTTTTATCCTTTCCTGGACTTTCTGACTCAACCAGTATATCTTAATTCATATATTTTGCTGTAATTCTGTTATGGAAATTATGATAGTAGTGATGATGAGAATTCCCAACTCCACTGCTTTGTGGGAACCTGTTTGACAGAGAACTATAAAGCAGCCTTAATAAAAAGAAAAGAATTCTGTTGATAAAAGTGCTGAAAGTCAATGTGGTGGCAAGCTGTGCTGTCTTGAAAAAAATTTAAAACCACTAAATCACAATATAATTTTCTCAAGGCATTTTAATACTGAAATCCACAAACAGGGGTTATGTATATGAAGAGCAAAACAGCATGGAAAAATTTAACTTTGGAGAACTGAGAGGAGATGTCTGCAAGTAAACTTTACTTTGAAAATGTGTTTTAAGAATGGAAATGTTGATAGTGTGAGATTTCTCTGAGTAGTGAAACAAATCTGGTATGATCTAAAAAAGCAGTGCTGTTGTCCATTTTTGTCTATTTTAGACCCTCACATCAACCTCTGCACACAGAAATAACCATTATTATGCTGTTCAGGTCGTTAAACTGGATGTATGGCTGTGCAGAAAGAATGCTTGAACAAAGTATCATTCATCAGTATTCTACAGTAACTATCTGCCAGCTTCCTTCTGGCACTTTCACTGTGTTTCCTTCTTAAAGAAAATGAGATCCTTCAAGGTAGGCTTGTCCTTGATGAAAGAGGTGTAAAGTATCTTATATTTTTCAAACATGTTATTATTTAAGAGCTTGCCAGAATAGCTTTTTGCTGCTAATTTTTTTATGGCAAATACTAAAAAATTGAATACTAAGAAATAGTCTTAAGAATTAAATAAATGTTTATTAAGAAACTTTTTGGATAATTGAAAGCTATATAACTGTTTGGAAGCCGATTTTAGTTGCCAACTTAAACCTCTCTGAGGACAGTCTATAAATTTAACAGATGACAACTTATTAAACCAGTCCCTTGGTCAGTAGAAAAGACTTGATATCAATTTTTACTCTGATAGAGGAGAAGGATTAACTGGCAGTTTAAAAATTGGAAGTTATTATGGCTATGATCCGATTGAAGTATGTATGTGTGAGCACACCATGACTCCAGGCAGTACTGTGTTTATTTGGACTTTTAAAAGGCCCTGTTTGCAAATCTTAAAGCAATTAACTTAAATGTAGCACAACTGTAACCAAATTGAATGAAATGCAACATGACATGAAACAGAATCGGTCTTGGTTAAGAAGTGATAGTCATGAAAGACCTGATAAAGGGGATAAGCAAAGAATGAACACAATTTTGTGGTAAGTTATTCAAGGTGGGCAAGAATAGAATAGAATGTGAGTAACAAAAAAAAAAAAAGATAAGTGAAAAATGAAATGAAAAATGTCATTTTAAGTTCAGATAAATGTGTATGTACAGCTTATATCTGTAAAATAACGGCCTCTGCACTGACCATTACCTCTCATAAGCTACTTCTCTGAAGACACAATTTCCTTGCTTTGTAACAGCCAAAAAACCAATTTGAACATTAGGAATAAATGGGAAAACAATGGGAAATGAAAGAAAAAATCCCTGGATTATACATCTGTGGCAGTCCCTTTTTCATGCAGACTTTGAATAATTGATTCTGGTATATTCC
>VXBI01007947.1:903884-974381 GCA_013397375.1 Toxostoma redivivum | reverse complement strand
AAAAAAAAAAAAGCCAGCCCTATAAGCTCTACAAGGTCTACACAATTATCATAGAGAGTCAGAGAGTGACTGCTGTCTTCTGATCTCTGTCTTCTCATGGAAGAACTAGGAAGTGACAAATGAAGCTCATCAGAAGGCAAACAAACCAAGCAGAAAGAGATGCTTCCTTGTGGAAAGCATTAAATGACATATTTTTGTACTAGAAGTCTTATATGAGTGCAAAAAATCTAGATTAGTTTGAGGATTAGGCAAGTGCTGAGAAAAAAATCTGCTGTGGAATGAGAAAAACCCACACCAGGTTCAGGAAATACACCAGACTGGAAACAACTGGAATCAGGGAACATGTATATAGGGGAAGTATCAAATATGTTTACCCTGTCCATACTGCTTCCAGCTAGTGCTTGTGCTTGTGGCCATTCTTGGATAAAGAACACTAGGCCAGATGGACCTTTGGTCTCAGCCAGTACTAGAGACTCTTAAATTTTGTCTTTATATAGAAGCAGTGATAAAACTTTTAAATGAAATATTTTTATAAAAATATAAAATTTAAAACACTTATATAATAGATGGAAAGAAATTGATGCTGAATATGTTGCTAGCTAAATACAAAGGATAAAAAAGGTGAAAGAATCCATTATAAATGGCTAACAGAGTTAAAAATAGTAAAGCCTTTAAAATAAAAGATAATTTTAAAATATAGTTTTTAGCTGTAGCCAAGATAACTTCTGCCAACATTCTTATTTCAAGTCAACGGAATGTGGTTTCTAATCCAATCCTTTCCAAATTTTCAAAGTGTTTTTACATATTGAATTTGTATTTGAAATAAGTAACCTCTTACTTCACATTTGGGATTTAGGCTTTCTAAAGTTGCAACAACATATAAAAAGTTACAGTATTTTTGGAATGAAGGAGAAAGATGTGTCCATCCCACTTCCTCGAGATACCTGAAGCTGGACCACAACACTGTTTAAAGAGGATTTGTTGTCAGTGAAGCATATGGCAGATTTCAAGGTGTAGCTGTTATCAAAGGGGAATCTCAAATGGGGAATGCTTTTAGTAGTTTTCACAGTGGCTAGTCCTTGGTTAAAGACTTGAATTAATTTTGTAGGTGCCCTAGTGGACAGGATGTTTGCTGGGAAATTAATTACAGCTACAAAGTTAGATAATCACAGAGGTAAAAGGAAACTTGGTGATCTTTCAACAAATACCATTACGGAGTGATTTCAGATTCTGGATTAAATGGTCAAAATCCAAAAATACTTATTTTTAATAATCAGATGTAAAATAATCAGTTTGTGAACCAGAAAGTCAAATGATACTTATCATAGGATGACAGCTGGATTTGAAAACCAGAAAAATGTAGGAGTCATTCTAGTTGTTTTTGTCACTGCAGCACTGGGGCAGATAAGGTGATATCCTTGGAGGTTCTGTGAGGACACCACTGGGTAGAAGAGCCTGATACTCTCAGCAGAGGTTGTACAGAATCAGGGCTGATACCAGAGTATGGTGTCCCCATGGCAAGGTGGATTTGAAACAGCTGAGTAATGTTCAAGGGAGGACAACAGAAATGATCCTGGGGATTGTAAAATAATGTTAAGCTGTTGGAACGACAGCTATTCATTCATCTGTGAGAAAGAAATGGTTTTAGTATTGCACAGAGATATTTGCACAAGGAAAAGATATCAGTAAAGCTGGGACTTGGCAGCAGTCCTGACAGAGATGTGACAGGGTCTCCTGGCTGTGGATTTAAAGAAACTGTATCTTCCTAAAGGTAGTTGAATACAGTTAATATTCTTATTTAGAGGAGACATGGCCTGGATCAATGCTGTTAGCTGCTATAGGCAACACTTCTAAAATGTAATCCTGTTGTGTCCTGCTTCTTTCAGTATCAGGCTAATTGGGTGTGGGACCTAGAGATGTTCTCTCTCACTGGTATTTGAAAGGACTTGAGACCTTTTCACCTTTGTTGCAGCATGGCTGTATCTTATTCTGTGCCAAACTTCTTACCATCCAGACACTGAAATTTTTTAATGTACTTGAATTCGGTGAAGGGCTTTGGAGTACAAAATGCCATTTTGTGCTATGCAGAGAGATGCAAGGAAACTGCAAACAAAGTGAACATCTGTATGAGAAAGAGATGCTTACAACTGCTGAAGGCTAGAATTGAATCATCATGGTATTCAGTCTCATTTCTACAGTGATTTTGTTGGGTTTTCTTGACATCTTTCAAAACTTTTATGTATGTCTTCTCTGGGTATGCTCATGCATATGGGAAGTCAGACTTACTCCTCTTTCCTTATTGTCACTCTTTTTAACTCTCGTTGGTGACTCACTACCATATAGCCACTCACTACCTGCAGCCCTCACCAGTGAGATAGGAGGGAAAATCAGAACAGGAAAAAAGTAAAACTTAGGGACTGAGATAAGAAGAGTTTAGTACTTAAAACAGAGTAAATAATAACAATAAACCCAACAAAGATAATGATAATAGTAGCAGCAATAACAACAAAACAGTAGCAACAACACCACAACAGCAGCAATAACAATAAAAAGAAAATTAACAAAAAGAGAGAAATAAACCCCAAGAAAAATGAATGATGCCCTGTATGCTTACCACCTGCTGACTGCTACCAGCTGACCAGCAGTCACTCCCTCTCAGCCAATTTCTCTCAGTTTATACACTGAACACAATGTTCTGTGGTGTAAAATACCCCTTTGGTCAGTTTGGATCAGCACTCTCTCCCAGGTTTTTGTGCTCCTTGCTGCCAGGGCATGAGACACTGAAAAACTCTTGACTTAGGGTGGCACAACTTAGCGAGAACCAAAACATCAGTGTGTTAGTAACATTATTCTCACACTGAATCCAAAACACAGCACTGTACCAGCTACTAAGAAGAAAACGAATTCTATCCCAGCTGCAACTAGGATATGATCCTTATGTAAATAGGAAGGATTGTAATTGTGTTCTTAGAGCATCCAAAGTCCCTGGAGCATCTTGTCTTTAAACTGTCCAACTTACTCTTGCCTTTTCCTATGCTTTGCTTCATTGGTTTGTGATCTCTACTGACTGCAAGACCAGAGAGAGCTGAAGTGCATGCTATTTATAAAGTCTTCCTACATCAGCTGCTGCTGGGTCTTTCAGCCCATAAACAATTGTCAGTGTAGAAGTTAAGTGACATATGAAGGGCTTGCACAGGAGAATAGTGTCTGTGATGTCCAAGTATTGTTTCTTTGGACATTTTCAAATAACCCAGGAGAAATGAGGCAACTGCAGAATGTGATAAAAAAAGTTAAACTACTGTTCAGAATAATCACTGTGTCCAGCCTTACTGTCATTGGTAAATCTATATTTTTGCCATTGGATCAGTTTCCCTTTTGACTTTGTGATTGACTTATAACACGTTCACAGATATTTTAAGTGTTCTGACCACTGAGCAGCTGAGCTGGAATTTGATTGTTTTGTATTACAAATTAGAAAATTCTTATTTTTTTATTAAACAGCATTCACTAAATGAATGCATTTGATTATAATATACTGCTTATAATTTATATTCTGCTGTAAGGAGTGGTAAACATTGCGGAACTACTTTGAGAATATATAAATATCTAAAATTAATTTTTGTTTCTTTAGGTCCTGGGGTAATCTTTTTTTGTCCTGAGATTGTTCTCTTATTACTGGCATGACTCCATAGAGAAATTAAAATTGCCTACCTGTTATCTTCTCTAAGAAAAATAATAAACAAAGCAAAGAAATTGTAAATAAACAGATTTAAATAATCTTGATATTTCTGATATATTCTTATGTAGTTGTTCTATTATTTTATCTTTCTTGCAAAAGCAAAGCAGGCAGATTAACGTGAAGTAAGACTTTCTTTTCCCATTCACTATTACCTCTACTTTTTAATATACTTCTTAGTATTTCAGCATTTAAGTTAGAAGAGCTATCAATTTCCCTCAACAAACAAGTAGGAAATCTAATAATATGATGCTTGAATGTGAGTTTGGATGTAACTACTTCAGTAGAGAAAATAGTAAAATGATAGAGGTGGATATCAGCTGCTTATGCAGGGACCAGAAGAGTTCCACAGTCTTTACAGGTATGAGCCTATAGATGTCATTGTTTTGTCTGTTAGTATTAATATTTCTCTGTAGAAGCAGAAGTTTCAGTTCTGATGGATACATTTGAGAAGCTCAACCAAGTAGAGAGGGTTTTAGTCCTTAGGCTAATCCTTTTTTTTATAGTTGAATAAAATATTGAAAGGATTTCATGGTTTTGAAAGATCTTGTGAAGAGAGAGGATGTTTATTTGGAGAAAAAAAATACGTATGTTGAAGAAAGCAAAACTAAGATCTACTGTCTAGAAGATGAACTTAAGTTTGAATTAGAGGGAATGTTTTCAAAAGCAAAGATAATTAATCATGAGGATTGTCAGAAAATGTTTATATTTGTATGAACTTATAAGGCTAAGTAATGGTTATATTTCTCTGGGCAAAAGTTCATATTTTACAACAATTTGTGGATTCATGGTAAGAAAACCAGTCAACATGTTGCATAGCAGGTAGATTAAAGACAGTCTTACCTACACTTTCCAGGAGTTAGGGGTGGCAAAGAACAAAATTTATAGAAGTGAAACACTTGCTGTTCTGCAGGGTTGATTATGTATACAGGATTGATGGCTGACCATAAGGATGCATTTCAGGCCGTGGTGTGACATTTGTCTTGGGATGATCTAACACAATGTTGCTGCTTAAAGAGATGCTACTGCTGTCTGCTGTGACAGTGCCAGGGATGTTCCTACCCCTCTATGCAGGAAGTTAACACTTGTCAGTTGTGTGGGAAGACTGGGAGAGGAAGGATTCTCTTTTAAGTGACAATGAAGTTCTGAATTAAGAGAATTGTGAATCTTGACTCATATGTGAAATGTCTATGAGGAAGTAGGAAGTTAATGGAGATGGGTAGTAAAAGTACTTCTTATTGTGCTGATTTAAGATCCCCCTGCAAAATGTTTAGCTGATGTAATTAGATTAGGTTTTACTTTGGTTTAAACTAATACAGTTTTTGTGTATCTGGAGACAATTTCATGAAAGGTGAGGTTGAAGAAGATTATCTAGTCACTTTCTGTAAGATGCTGCCCATGAGGCTTATCAGAGAGTTTAGTGCTCCTCCACCCTTAATGTTCATCCTTGATTCCTCTGGCTTAAGAAATTGGTTTATGTTAGTGCCTTGATAATTTTGGTTCAAGGTGTGCCAAAGGTTTGATGCATCACTGTGCACAGAATTAATGCTGAAAGCAAGAAATGTGTGTCCTCATGTAGGGTATTCATCAAATTCTCCTGAAATATGGTCTGCTCCTTTTCTCATTGGTCTATATATAGGCTAAAAGTGGATCCTGCTTGTAAGGGCTGTGAACCCATAAGATTTTCCTAGTGGCCTTTCTTCTGCCTTTTTGTGTAGGTAAAAATCTGCCCCCAGCATGAAACTGGAATTTTCCAGTACACCAAGAGCACTTTGAAGTAACAGACTTTCAGTTTTGGACATTTCTGCAACATCAGAAAAGCTTTATGGCATCCAAACCCCTGCTTTGTAGGGGAGATGATCAGCACATTAGTGAAAATCCTTCTCATGGCTACAGAGCATATAGAGCTGTACAGGTATCTGAGGATGGAAATCTTTGGACAATGGAGACTGGGATATGGGAGAGCAGAGGTAGGGCACTCAGGAGAAAATTCTTCTCTCCAGCTAAGTCATTAAGGATTTCAAAGGGCTTTAAAGGTGCAAAGGCGTTTTCAAAACTATTCCTAGCTTGCTATGTTCAGAAAAAAAAAAAGGAAAATATTTGTGGATTTCTTAATGACTAACAGTTGCTAGAAAAGTTCAGAAGGATGTTAAAATGTTACCTTGTGTCACATCAGTCGCATGCCTTTATTCACTTGTATCAGAATGAACGTGGACTCTCCATTCTGCTTGCAGAACCGCTTCCGTTTCTCTAACTTCGTTTTTAAAACTGGAGTTATAAGAAAAAGGTAAAATTTAGGCAAAAATACCCCCCGGTCATGAATGGTGAAAATAAAGGGGACACAAGACAACCAACATAGAGGCCAAATGTTTTTCCATATTTTAATTGATAAAAGTGAAAATGTAACAAAAAGTTTCCCAAAGCCTGTATTAACATAGTCCCTTTTTACACTTGGTTTTGGTGCCAGTTATTAAAAAAAAAAAAAAAGAAAAGAAGAATTTTAGTGCTTAATTGGTCAGTTCAAAGCCAATATATGAGATGATACTGAAACTGTATTAAACTTCTTAAATGAAAGTTATGCTGCAATTTAAGTGCCTTTTGCTAAAGAGAAAAATTGTCCTATTATAGTCTGGTTTTATATAGATAATGGATGCAATTCATTTGAAGAAGCTTAGTAATTTTGTTTTGCTGTATGAAATACCATTTCATATATGCCTTTTGGCATTTTCATGCAAATTACTTTTTCATCAAATGCAGTTTTTGTAGTACTAGCTCTGATTTTCAAAAGATTAACATTCAAAATAAATTGATGCATAAGTATTGAATTTGTGCAATTAAAATGTGCTCCAAGAAGAGAGAGGAAGTGGTTTAAGAGTCTGCTGAGATGCTTATTGTGCTTATGACTGTTGCAATGACAATAGATGCCAGTATTGACCCTCTGTTACTAATTTAATTGCTCATTGGGATATAAATTTTCCTTTTGAAAGCAATAAAGACTATGTTTTTATAGAATCAGTGGTGAACATTGAGACATCCATTGTGTTTTGTCCGTAATGTAAAACATTCTCTCATAAAGATAATTAAAAATTGGTTAAATTCCACATGGTAGTGGCTGGGGTAATTTGTTTCTTGTGAGCTGGGATCAGAAATGGGTGCTGGGCTTTTATTTTTTGCACAGTCAGAGGATGGCTCTAAAGTCCCTGCTGGTTGGCACTCAGGCTGTTTTGTGCATAGCTGCTGCAAAATGCAAGTCATTATTTTGTGAATCATGTATAACCTGTTAGTTATTTAAATAAGTAGAATATGAGTCTCATGTGAGGTTTAAATCAGGTCTGTTTCTATGGGGTAATTGCTGGGTTGTTAAAAATTATAAAGTCAATTTCTAGTGAATACCACTTAGAGACATTTTTTTCCTTTAGATAGGTACTTTGTATTTAGATAGGTAATTAGGTAGGTAATTTGTATTTATCATCTCCTATTGCGTACAAGTTTGATAACAGTATTAAGCATTGCTTCTGTGAGGAAATTGCTAAGGGTGCATGATTTTGCTGGTGCTATGAAGTTTTTAGTACTTTGAACAAAGGCAGATCTTGACCTGTGTTGAGCTCATTGCAGGACTGCAGCTGTAGAGACTGCATTAAAAAAAACCTGGAAAGTATGAAAACAAAAGTATTATTATTCCTATGAGAAAATTATATTTTGTCACTTTCTAAAGACAGACCTAATTAGTTAAGTGTCTTAAGTTACTCTAAAGATGCTTGGGCTGTACTCTTGCTCCATACATATTGATATGATTCCAGTTAAGTGGTAATTAAAGGTAATTTGATCTCTGCTGATGCATACACTTCTATATAAAAATATATATATGTAGACTGCTCTACTGACAGTGATGGAAATCCCAAGGGATGTGAAAACTCGTTACACAGAATTCCAAGCAGAATTAGAGCCATAAGTTCAGTTTCCTCTTTATGAAATTTTTTTTTGCAAAGTAAATACTGGAAAATGAATGGAAATAGATTGAGATTGCTGGAAAATATGAGGACCATGCCACAAGAAGTAAATTTCTCTTGTTCTTCCCCCAAGGAAAAACTCTGTAATAATTGAAATAGACAGAATGAATATAAATTCCTCAGCCCTAGTATTCTGTCTAGCAATGCTGTGGCCCATGTCACTGCCAGGTCAAAATTTATTAAATGATAACAAAATAAAGATGGATTAAAGCTTTTTAAGTTCAGATGTAATTACAGAAAAATGTATTTATGTATTTGTGCTATATACTGTGATGTAGGAATTACTATATGAAATTTATGAGTTTTCATAGGCTAAAAGTAAATATCACAGTGGTCTCTTGACTGAAAATTTATGATTTTAGGACTGCTTTCTTTTTAATTTTAACTGTAATTCTGAATATTCGTTGTTCATGATTTATTTCAGGATAATTAGAATTTTTTTTTTTTTCATAGTCTGCCTGAGAAAGGTGGATCTGGCGCAGCCCTGGCTGTAGTTGCTTATGTTGTGGATGGGATGTAGGAAGTGCTGGGGTAGGTCCAGAGGTGTGGAGGGACCTTCAGAGAGCCAGTGTCACAGCTGGAAGGGATTGTATGTCTGAACAACAGAAGACAGTGGAAATCAAACTGTGTCTTTTGTGGGACTGGTGAATAAATTGGTTAACTCCTGAGTTGCTGATACAAACTTTCAGTCATAACTCCAGTTTCACACAGCTTTGTTTGGGACCCTGAGGCTTCTGGTGCTATATTTCTTGTGTTTAACCTCCAGTTAGGTACCTTGACAGAAGACTGAGAAAATGTAGTAATATAATTTACATTTCTAGCTGAAGTTTCAGTACTTAGTAGAACAGCCCCCACATAAGTATTTATTTAGTTTTATTAGTGTGTGTTTACAATGTCTTTCCTGTCAGTTACCGGAGCCTACATTTAAAGCAGCTCTGATTGCTCTTGTAGAGCTTTTCAAAACTTGAATAGCACAGTGAAGGAAAAGCAATTACTTTGAGGTGCATCCATACCAATTCAAACATAAAGCCCCCACAATAGAATTTTTATTTGCCTTTTCAATAGTGTTTGTGTTGACCATGTTTTTGTAGTCTTTTGAACTATGAATGAAATGGAACATCTTTTTCAGTATTGACCTTTCAGTTGAGTTTGGCAGCCTGTAGTCACTTACTCAGTGTCATTTTGGCATCAGTTGGCATTTCTATGGAAAATGTCATTACCAGTGACTCTGTTCCCTTAGAGAGATGCCTAGAGGGGAAGTAAGCTTGCATTATAACTTAAAGAAATTACATTGATCAATACAGAGTTCTGGTATCAGTGTGCAGTAGTGAATTTTGTATACAGTCCAGATTTATTTTTCTTGGAGAAAGCTTAAAGCAGGTTCCATTATGAAGGGGAAGGACTCGATTGCTTTTTGGGCAATGTGTGCTACCTATGTATAGCCAATTCTGTGGAATATTAATAAACTGCACCTCCTGCTTGTGGGTGTTCCAGAAATGCTGATACAATTGCTTCTGAAATTAAACAGTACTTTTGAGACCTGCAGTTTACAGATCTTAATTTTAAACTTTAATTTTTGTGACATTTCCCTGTTTGAGTTGGGAGAATGATTTTTATATATACTTCATGAGGGAAAAAATGTACTGTAAAATGATGAAGGAAGGAATTGGATTGATTTCATATGCCACTGCTTGTATGGAAAAATGTTTAAAAAATGTCAGCAGAGACATGAGATTTATTCTGATGGTCATATGTAAAGAGTATCTTTTTTTGCCTTGTGTTTTTTTTTCCAAGGACACCACTGAAATGCTGAAAAGGTGGTCAGCTCACAGTCAGGTTTGTTCCATTGGGGTTTTTCTATTTGTTTTTATTTTCCCTTTGCATAGAGTTTACAAAAATGTAGAAATGTAAAAGGAGAGGAAGCGGGGAAAAACTTGTTTCAAATTCCTAGCATAGTAAAGACAAAAAAGGGATCTCAAAATGGTAGCTAATGGAAGGTATATAGGTGGACTTTGTGCTCTGGGATATTCTGAATACAGCTGTAACTGAATTTAATATTGTGTTGGTCAGAAAAGATACAACTGGGGAAGAGGATATGCAGTCCCATGTTCAAAGACTCAGATATTTTTGCTTGTCCCATGGACTTTTCTGTGATCTTGGACAACTCATAATCTTCCTAGGTAAGGGAAAAGGCCTGTATGAAACAGAAGCTGCCGTTCACGTCTGAGGGAAGTTGGCATCCTATGACAAGTATAAAAATGTAAATGAATTATTACACTTTCATGTTTATTTTTAGCAGAATCCAAATTCTGAAAAACAATTAGAGCTGAGAGAAAAATGGTGGAGTTCAGGATTTGATAAACTTTGACATCAGTTTGTATTTAGAATATTAAGCTGTTTGGGGGAAGGAAGTTTAAGGCAGGTCTTAGAACTCAGCACAGTGAAGACATAATCACAGATCATGACCACTCATCAGTGCTCCAGTAAAATCTGGAAGCACAGTTTGCAATTCAACCAGATATATGATATCAATTAAGAATATAAATATAATTGCGGAAACAGGAGTGGCAAAGTAGGAAGATTAACCATATCCACATATACTGTGGTGGTCTGGTGACATTCCTGGTTCATAACTTTTACTTGGTTTTTTTTTTTTTTTAATGGACAGAAAGAAAAGAGAGAGTATTTAATGAAAGATTCAGAGAGGAAGTGGAGAATGAGACCTGGAGCAAGAAATAAAAAGAGCTCTTGGGTTAGAATTACATTAATCTTACTCTGGCCTATTTCCGTCCTAATGCTGCATTTGTGCATTGTGATAGGATGTACCCAGGAAGCACAAATGTGTCCAGAAATACAATATTATTTTCTTGATTTAAATTGAGAACAAGCCTGTTGTTCACAAGAGAAGGTACCTCTTGGGGTTCTTTCTGTTTATAAGTACAGTGTGACAAATGAAATACCCCTAAATCTCAGTCATTCTTACTATATTTCAGTACACCGACTAAAAGGGTTTACTTTTATCCTCTCCAAGATTTCATGTGATTTACTAAAAAGATCTTGAATTAAGTCACAGTACTTGCCAAGATTTAATTTCCACTGGAAATAGCAGTCATCCTAAGTAACATGTATTACTGCTGTATGTACTGGCTTGTATAGGAATGGACTCGAGTCATCATGTCAGTAACTCAGGGAGAATTGAAGATGAATACTAACTTTGGTTGTTTGAATGAATGTAAAGTAATAAAATTTGTTTAGTGTGTTTGTTCAGAACAATGATGGGCAAGTTAACTTCTAAAATCAACAATATTACTACCTTGAATATTGTGTGCAGTTTCGGGCACCATAATATGAGAAAGACATTAAGCTATTAGAGTGTGTCCAAAGGAGGGCCATGAGGATGATGAAGGGCCTTGAGGGGAAGCTGTGTGAGGAGCAGCTGAGGTCACTTGGTTTGCTCAGCCTGAAGGAGACTGAGGGGAGACCTCGTGGCAATCTTCAATTTCTTCATAAGGGGAAGAGGAGGGTCAGGCACTGATCTCTTCACTCTTGTGACCAGGACTTGAGGGAATGGCCTGAAGTTGTGTCAGGGGAGGTTTAGGTTGGATATTAGACAAAGGTTCTTCCCTCAGAGGGTGGTTGGGCACTGGAATAGCTCCCCAGGGCAGTGGTCACAGCACCAAGCCTGACAGAGTTCAAGAAGTGTTTGGACAATGCTCTCAGGTACATGGTGTGACTCTTGGAGTGTCCTGTGCAGGGCCAGGAGTTGGATTTTGGTGATCCTTTTGGGATCCCCTCCAACTCAGAATATTCTGTGAGTCTGTGGATACAGATGAAAGCAGTCTATCTCTTCAGTAGTGGTGGCTGTGTACTATTTCCATGTCAAAAGTAATGGGTAAAAGGTAATTTCTCATCTTCAGTCTAGTTTTGCTTCAGTTACCTGGTTCCATTACTAGTAACTCTCCTTTCTTTGTATAGAGAGTTTCTCCACCAAGTACAGTAACTTTTCAGTAGTACTTGCCAGGGAGTTCAAATATGAACTCAGAGGCACAGGTTTTCACTTTTAGATCTGATGAAGTTGTTGCATTGTTTACCGAATTACTTTTGTCAGACTGCTATGTGGAACTTAAAATATCCATGCCAGTTGTCATCCTGGAACAGCTTATTCAAAGCTAAGGAAAACATATAAATTACTTTGCTTCTCTTTTAATAAATTACCCATTTTTTTTAATAGCTTACATATTTTTTCAGCTGCATTTGCTATTGTTGTTAAAAAAGAAAAGAAATGAAGTAATAGATGGGGAGATTTGTATGATGAATGAGTGTTTGTCTTTTGGTCTGTGTCTAATTTGCTTTAAGAATGTAGCATGGCTATAATTTGTTATCTAACAGGTACTCAGAATTTCCTCCACATTTTCTGCTGGATTTTGGACTTCTGCATATTGCACCAAGCTGAAATATCTGCAACTGGAATAGGGAATTTCTCTCTTCTGTACCGTCAATGCCTCAACAGTCTACTGCCTGCAGGTGGTTCCTGTGTAAAGGAGACAGAAAACAAATTGTGGGAAACTGTAGAGGATTGAAAAATCTAGAAAAGAAGAGCGTTGAAGTTAGGATTAGTTAGTGTTGAAGTTCGCTATTTTTCAGTGAAAGTGGAGGACATTAAGCTATTAGGACAAGGAGACTGGGACTACAGTTTGTAAAGAACCATTTGTGTTTGGGGAAAGATATAGCATCACTATGAACTTTGGCAGGGGGCTATTTTGAGCCTGGTAAGACTGGCAGACTGAGATGTTTGGCAAAGGACATGGAAGTCTGTTAGTTTCTCGGCTCAGGCAGAGATTTGTGTGATGGATTTAGATGCTGCAACCTGGGTGAAGGCCATGTGAGTATCAGTACAGGAATTCCTGCTTTCTTAGCTTTTGGGAAAATAAAGTAGAAAATGAAATACAAAATACTAGAGAAAATGTTAACGTGGTGATGTTGACATACATTTGTAAAGTTAGGTAGGAAATGTCAAATTTCAGTTTGTCTTGGCATCCTCAGTAAAGACCATATGTGTGGTGATATAATTCTAAATCACATTCAGATGTTTTTACGTATAATGTTTAATTTTTTTTTATAACCTAACTGCTGTATTGTCAATGTCCAGCTTTTGTCTTTCCACCTCATGATTGTGTATCCAGGAGTGACCTTCAGTTGTAAATCTGAAACATGAAGTTCATTCCAGCTTCCAACAAATCTTGGCTCATCTTGGCCCACCAAAACCATCTGCCATAAACTTCCCTCTTGGGCCCAGAATTGCTACTCTGACTCCTCACCAGAAGACTGCTTTTTCTTAATTCTTATTATTGATTTTGTATCGTTTTATATGAACTGATTTGAAAGCTGACCTAGACCTCAATGTGTAAATTTTCTGAAGTGTATTTTTTACACTGTTTTTGTGAAGGGGTTTTTATTTGGTTCTAAAAGTAGAGCTCTTATCTGAGGAGTGACAAACTGCAATCTCCAGATCAAACGCACCTGTTTTTTGTGTACTTACAATCATTTGCAGATTTAATTTGAAAATGAGTGTTAACTGCTTCCTATCTTAGTAGTGTTGGCCCTGTTTTATGACGTAGAAAAGTATGAATTTAGCTGAGCTTCACAGAGTATGTATTTTGTAAAGTAGCCTGCTCTGGTCATGGCCATATACATTCATTATAGGAGTAGTTGTCTTGCTGTATGTCAGCATCTGTTTGGTAGGGCCAATCTGAAAAAGGCCATTGACCTGAAAACAGTAGAATTAAACTACCCTGCTTGGCTTTGCACTAGCGGATATTTGGTGTTTCAAGAAATTGTAAAGCTTGAAGTCTAAGCTGCCCAGAGGGAGTGTGCTGCAGTGCAGTTTTAAGGAGACTTGCACATGTGGCTCCTGTGGAAGGAGGATAGCAGCAGGGGAGGAGTGAGGATGATGTGGGAACTGACATGAGGTTAGGCTGTGTGAGCACTGGAACAGTATTTTGCAGTTTTCACTGTGATTGTCTTCATCTTGGCAGTTTTGTGAGGGCTGACCATTCTTCCCCTTCACCCTCTTCCTCTCCTTGCCATAGAAGCCCCTGCAGAACACTGGTGCAGGCAGCATGCTGCTGGTGTCCCTGTTGTGATGTGTCAGACCAGCTCTGATTTGCAGTGTCATGGGGTACACTATGTTTTCTGTGTGGGTGGTCTTATCAAAACTTTCTCTGAATGGTTGTGTGGAGCTGCAGTAATGTCTGAGAAGGGTCTGGTACAGCTTAGCCATGGTCACACTCAGCAGACTAGGGAAGGGGAAGTGTGAACCTTGAGGTTCGTTTGTTCTGGCCAGGAGGAACTTAGCCTAGTTTAGTGTATCTGGAGATGTGGAGGCAGGATGGGAGGGCAGAGGCAGAGCAAGCATAGCAGTGACTGACATCTTGAACTGCTTTCATACCACGTCCTGTGCAAAGCACACACTGTGGCAGCAGTCCTCAGCAAATGAAATCTGGCTGTAGGATTTAAGTAAAAAACATTTTTAACTGCACCATACAAATACAAGAACATGTTATTGAAAGTATCCAACAGTGCCTTATTTTCACAAATGTGTTCAGCTTTAGATTTTGGAAGAAGAATTAATTTTCTGTGCTGCCAGCTTTTTCTTCTGTTTGCTTCTTCTATAAATTTGAAATGATAGTGGGGACTTTGTGTAGCCAAGCACCGCTGGTGAATAGATGTTGGAAAAAAGAATGAGAAGCCACAGTGGTATGGAGGAAATCATGTGGCTACAGCTATCTGTAGGAAAAATAAACATCCTTTTTCCCACTTCCCCACAAAAATGTTTTTGTATCTGGAAAAAATATGGAGCTAAGGCAGACAGAGTTGTCAAAGGAGTTAACACAGGAGTCTATACACAAAATACATTGCCTCATGTGAACACATCATTTAATGAGCTGTTTCACCTGAGAGGAAAAGTCTGTCATTGCAGTTGAATTTGGCAATTAAAAAAAAGCAGTGCAAGGGAATATAATAATATGGTCAAAAATTAAATGTGAGTTAAATTCCTTGCAATATTGTGTCTAAAATTATTGACAAAAATATGTACGTCTGAGCTGAGGATTGCCCCTGGTTATGAAATATTTTGTTTTCCATGTTTTTGTATCTGTGCATTCTTTCTTTTAGTGCATTATTTTGTTTGCCATCCACAATAATTATTTTATATTTTTCCAATTTGGTTTAGGAATAGAGATGCAAAGAGACTTTTTCAAAATCACATGCTGAGGCATGGAAGGCATGAGATTTAAGCTTACAATGTGAAAGACTTATCCAGAAGATAAAGATGTGCTTTAAAAATGTGCATTGTTTAAGCTGTTGCCAGCTTCAGATTCAACAATAGCAAGATTTTGTCTTTCCAAGTGGAGCATTTTTTCCAATAGCATAGGATTCTGAATGAATTTTTAATGAAAGACTAAGCAGAAGTCATTAATATTCACTCAGAACAAAAGAACTTTACTAATGTCAATTCTCACTCCATTTTTCTCTTGATTCCACAGTCCATCATTCTGAACATATATTGCACTGAACTGCCCAGCAAAATACAGAACAGGTTCTCCATGGCTGATATGTTTTAAACAAAACCTTCTTATTTATTTAAAAATACAAATTTTTTTATTCATATTTATTAAATGAAAGATCAGGACATATAGGTATCCTGAAACGAGGTGATGGGAAACTAAGAAAACATGTGGAAAAACATATCTGATTAAAACCAGGATATACACTGTCTTTGATTTTTTTCCAATGAGTGACTAGAAGAGATTTCTGCATTTTTATCAATCTTAAATACTGGCAGACAATATTTCACATAATTTTACTCAAACACAATATTTTTTCTTTCATAATGAGAAAAGGTGTGAAAACCTTTTTTGTCTTCTGTTTAGATTTGAATCAAGACAAATAATGCATATTTCAGTATATAGTAGGTTATAGAGGAAAACTTTTCTATTCCAAATTACTTGTTCCCATGGATGGAGAATATATGAATAGTTTTTTTCCATACCAATGAGTAAATTAGTTTTTTTGGCAGAATACAGTCTGCAGTTCAGAGTGCAATAAACTAAACTGTACTGTTATAGCACATCTTGTAAAAGAAGGAAACCTGGATATTAGTTCTAGAAGGAAATTTGCTTAATGATCTGACATTCTATTTAAACCAAATTGATTTAAAGTTCTGCTAACTTTAGCGTGTTTTCCAAGCTCTTCCTAGCTCTAAACAAACCCATTTTTAGCTCTGGAATACCTATAATGATTGCATTGGTAATCAATACATATAAGCTATTGCATGTGTGAATGAGTTGTGTCAGGGCTTGCATGAAATGTTAATAAAGAGATTTTTTTTTTCATAAATAAGATTATTTTGTAATGAATTATTGAAAGCAGTAAGCTTTAATTCAGCATAGTCTGTAAAAGAAGTCAGGTAGTGTTAAACTGAGTAAAAAATATGTGCTAAACTGCAATTTTAGCAATAGCTTTGCATTGTACAAGTAAATATTCATGTTTTTGACTAAAATACAGATGTTGAAAAAGAGAAACCAACTAGGCTATTGTTTCTTCAAATGTAATAATAATGCAGATGCCAATGATGCTGTTTTACATTGCTTGGGAATAGTTATTTAGTGAGTGCTGAGACCCTGTAATATTTTCTACTATTTATGGATTCTGCCATTTTCTCACAAGAGAATTGTGTATGGCAGAGAATTTCTCATGTATTTGCTGTTAAACGTAATTCTGGTCTGGTAGAACTGGACCCTTAGGGATTAGTTGTGTTGTCCTTATTGATGGAAAGATAATGACTGTCTACACTGGAAGAAAATTGTTGTTGGTTTTTTATAGAACGCAGAACATGTTTAGTTTTAAACACTCTTTTCTTTTGTGGCTAGAATACAAGGAATGACTGGTGAATAGAAGTATATCATTAATTTGACTGTCCAGCAGAATGAATTATATTTTAATGGACAGAAAATCCATGAGGAATGTCCATACTCCTACATTATTTGAAAATCATTTTACACCAGATGTAACAACAGAAGTTCACTGCTTTTCAAATGAAAGCAAAGTAGCAAAGACTGATGGACTTTTATGTAACAAAAGTGATTACATAGGACAATTAATAAGTTCACCTGGATTTCTACATATGAACAAACTCTGTTGGCTTGCCTAACTTGTATCTGCACATCTATTGAGTTAAGCTGGGATAAAGATAACGATTGTGATAGAAGATAGAAGCAGGTCTTAAGAGAAAAATCTAAGTGAAGTTTATGAAGTTAAATCTTAATACTTTGTCTCGAGACAGAGAATGTATCATTCACAGTCATTACACATGAGTACAGACTTAAAATACTTATGTGTTTTCTCTGCTTTACTTACATATGTTTTCTTGTTTAAGGATTTTAAAAAACTTCCTAAGATCAAGGAGTTATCTCCTTGAAGTGACTCTAAGCTTCTTAAAAGTTGAGTCACAGAAATTGGAGTGTCACTTCTCTAGACTTGGTCTGGGCAAAATGGTAATTATTTATTCTCTGTTTTAAGATCTTTAACAGTTTCATGTCTGACAATTTATTGTCCTTTTTGAAAGTGATTAATAACAACATAAAACTTCAATTTCAAAAATAGAAACTTGTATTTTAAAAAAATTAATTTATCAAAATCAAGTGCATTTAGCATACACTTTTCAGATTTTAATCTCATCATTAGACTTTAAATGCTGCTAGTCTGACATATCATATCTCCATCTGCCTTGATATCATGATGATATACCAAATGCTGAGAAAAGCTGCTGGGTCTGGCCCAGCAGTCCATCATGGTAAAAGTTCTGATGTTGAACTGATGGGCCTTTTTCTGAAGCTGTACCCTGATGTGGATGGGAACAGGGGGTTCATGGGCCAGAGAAGGGTCTCCTGTGGTTATCACACACTAAGGGCTGGCTGTCTCAGGTCTGTCTGCTGCTCCAAAGCTGTTTGTATGTTGAATGATGGTGAAACAATGAGATTAAACTCATTATTAACTCTACAACCAACATGAGATTAGCATGACTTTTGCCCTGATACTCATTTTTACCTCAGCTTGATTTTTAGCTGTAGAAATTTCTAACATCTTAAAAAAAATCCCTGTGGGTAGCATTAGTCAAGTACTGTGCACTACTGGATGTTAATATCCTAGGATTTAAATATAAGCTTGCAGAAGCTGAGTCTGACATATTTTGAATGTCTACATAGAGCATATTATATCTGCATCTTCCTCTTGCAAAGAGATGGTTTAAAATTGTTGAGAGTAAGTGAAATGTGTAGTTACTTCTGGGGCTGAAGAATAGCATCCGTGTATGTAAGATTAGGAACTTCCCGCCCCCGGGGTTTGCAGTTTTGTATTACAGATTATCATTATTGCCTACACTTTTCTGATGAGATTGAGAAATTTCTTTAGCTGTAGTGTAAAGCTGCCAAAATACATTTACCACAGACCTTAAGGCAAATATAATTCTTCCAGAGGCAGCCTCAGGCTTTGGAGGTTTTTGTGCTGAAAGCAGGCTTAGACTTCCCATGAGATCCTCAAAGAGATAAAAAGACTAAAAGCTCTTCAAAGTTAGGCCTTAGGCCCTGACATAATTTAATTCTCTGGTGATGGTTTTTGTATGTAAAAAATGGATAAATATTTACAAAAATGCAATTTAAATAGAAACTTACTCAACTAGACTTGAAAATAGCTTTTTAATATCACTTATTCTTTTGAATTCAACATAAAAACATCTTCATATAACTTTAACTTAGACATCAGATGACCAGGAAAGGACATGGTATTTTCTTTATCTTTCTATATGCAAAATTTCAGCAAGGTTATCTTGCTTTTTTCATGCTGAATAGTTACTACTGATAGCTGAACTGATGAAATTAATTTGCATAACAAATAACTACACTGTTATTCTAACTCTATTCTGCACATTAACCCAATCACTTACTAATTGTAATTTAGTTTAAGGTCCCAAATTAAAGAACTGCTCCGTGTTCTGATCTCCTCCCACTTTTTTCTGTCTTATTTTTTTAGGCTATATTAACACTAAAATTTATTTAACAGGTAGCAAGATTTTGTAGAAAAATCGCCCAATCTTCAACACTGAGTAGAGTATTATAAGCTAAGAGTTAATTTATGCTGGAAATTACTTAACAGAAATATCACTGAAAAAGAGCCAGGAAAAATCCTGTTGAGAAGCTCTATGGTATCAGCATTAAAATTGTAGGGCTGGGAGTCAAGAAATCTTGATTGATTGCAGGCTTCCTTTCTTACTGTGGAGATGCTGCTTTGCTTAATGGCTCCCTGTTTTCCACCGTGTGAAACAATGATGGAATCATCAGGTATGTTGCAAGGAGCAGCCCACTCCAGCAGCTATTTATCCTCGTCACAAAATTCCAGATGCTCAAAAGAGACTTAAGACAGTTTGTTCCCCAAATCAGGTCTGCTACACCTCTCAAACCTCTGTTCATACCTTGATTGTCAGTTGGCCCTGAATCAGCAGCATGATCAGGAGCAGGTTCTTTGGTCAGGCTTGCTTATCCATGGCTGTTCTTACTTAAGCCTGGCTCCAGCCTAGTCCTCAGATGCCTGAGAATAGGGAGAGAACTTGGCTTGCTCTGTGTCTGTACATTCTATCAGAAGCTTTATCCCTCGATTTATAAAATTCTTTAAATCTTATCCACAGGAAGCTGTATGAGTTAAAAGTATTTATTGCTCTTTAATGTTATTAACAGCAACAAGTGATCCAATCCAAAGATGGTATTTCTGGATAATTTGTAGTATACAAAACATTGCTATATAATTTCTTTTGCCATTCTCCTCTCATGAGGTGCTTGCTGTGGGGTTTCACGTAGTGCAGGCATTAGCCTTCTTTGATTTAAAGAATTGTAGCTCAGAGTGCTTATTTAAGTGGTAACTTAGATTACTGTGGTATATGAAGAGCATTTTAGGGTTATATTTTCATTATTTATTTATAGGAACTATTTTTCCAACAGTAAAATATGAGAACTGACATTTTAATGAGTATTGTGAATGTTCTTAATAGATTGAGAAGTACGTTCACCTAGAAGTATCTGTGTTGAGATAACTCCCAAGTTTAAATTCCACTGTTGTCATTGGAATTATTTGGTTCAAGAGTAACCAGGTCACAGGAGCGACTAAGATGTAGCTGAAGCAGGAAATTCCAGTTTTATGTCCACTACTGGTTTGAATAAAGCAATTTAGACTAGAAGTAAGATAATGCTCTAATGTGAAAGCAAATTAAGTAACTGATAAAACAGAATTGCTTTATGTAATTTTTCTTGGATTTTTTTTGTGAATGATAGAGAAAAATTAGGCCAATTTAAAAATATGACCTTCTTCTGCTAAAATCTTCACTGTTTATTTGGGAAGTGCTAGATCAGCTTTTATTTGATTTATGCAAAAGAGATCTCCCTGGGGGTAAAAGATTTTTAAGCTGAAATTTTGCAGCTAAACTATGGACCATGACTAAAGTAAGAGATAAGTTTGATGGTAACTTGTTTTAAAAGACTAAAAAATCAGATAAGAAATAATTTTAATCTCATTCAGATATTTAATTAAGTCCTTTAAAATGATGATCTGCATTTCTTTGAATATAAAAATATTTTACTAAATGCTAGTTGACATTTCTAAATTCAGTACTTGCCACTTCATCAGTGATATAAGCAGAAAAGTATTTTTCAGGGAATGATGGAAGATGTTTTTATCCTCTTGTCACTGTTGTCATGGAGACTTGTGTACATCATTGTTAAACAGACTGTATATAAGGATGTAACATTCCTGTGACTTACTATTGCCTGCTATTGTATTTTTAGTGTATTTTCTTCAACACTGTAGTCAATACTTAGCAACTTGTAAGTTGCTCTCCTCAATTACAGCCTTGAACACAATTATAGGATTAGGCTGTCCGGAGACCCCATAGTACAGGGTTCTCTGTTAAAAGATCCTTTTGAATACAGGGTTATCAACAGTTTTATTTCCTAATCCATTGTAGCCTATTATAAGCACTTAAAAATTAATATTCATTCTATTCAAGTAGACTATTTTGACAGCAGCTTCTTTGGGAAGAATGAGCTATCCATCAGTCTTATAAACTCTGTCTTGAAAACTGGATCTTTTCTGAATGTGGATTTTATATATTATGTGCTTTGTTTTTGAATACAGTGCTAAATTCATAGTACAGCTCTTGTGTATCATTGTCTTAACCTAGCATGCATGGAACAGTACGCTGAAAGAGAAGCTTGACTGGGACAATCCAGATTTAAGCACTCCTGGACACAAAGTATATGTAACTTGTTTTCTTACTAAAATCTTATGATGGGCAGAATTCACAAAGTAGGAAAAAAAAGGTAAATATTTTTTCCACTCCAAATTAGATTTAAGAATTGGTAACTTTAAGAACAATAAAAGTATTGTGTGTTTTGCATAAGTAAAGGTTTATTTTTGTCCTTTAGTGTCTGTAATTACTTCAAAATATAGCTTCTGCATCCATTATTTATAACTTGAAATTATTTCTCTTTTTGAAAAAATGAAGTTACTCAAATACATTTTTCATCATTGAACAAGTGACTTCCATTTCCTCAAAAGTATTAATTAAATTTCTTTTCTTAACCTGGTCCTTTTGATTTCATCATTTGGGGAGTTTTCTGAAGTTTCTTCTGAAATTTTAAGGTTATTGTTTTAAATAACTGTCAATGAAGAACATAGGTTTTGTGCTAGAGTTAACTGTCTGTAGCAATTTGATGCAAATTTAACTTACCTGAGAATCACAGTAACATGAAGTATTCCAGAACAGTAAAGTTTTAAAGGTTTTTTTAGAGATGTATGTTACTTATGATGTTGATACTGTTCTGTTCAGAGGGTTACAGTATTAGAACTATTAAATACATAAAATATGAAGGAGCAAAAACTCAAATGCAAGTAAAATAAACCACTGTGGCTTTAGTTTCTAGAAAAATCCATTCATTAAGTGAGGGTTATAGGTTGAAAATTAAATTTATAGGAAATGTGCAATTTTCTCTTCCTGCTCCAGGAGATTCTGTCAGTTCAGGCAGTTGAATTCAATGTAATGCTACAAGAAAATATCCAGGCAAGCAAACATGCCCAATATATATTGCTAAGAACTAAGAATCTGCATATAAGATAAATGCATATTTTCTATTATTTCAGATTACAGTAAGCTCTGTATGAATGCATAGTCATAGGAGGAGATATACTTACCTTTTTAGGATTTATTGAGGCAAAATGGAACTTGTTTATTACTGACTTCATACTTTTCATCCACAATCATAAATAATTTTAGCTGGGATTTATAGAAAAATAAAATTTCCAAACTTTTTATATTCCTGTCTCTCTTTCAAAGGATTTAGTTTTGGATAAAATGAAAATTTCGTGAACAGAGAACTTTGGTCTTTTATCCAAACTTTTCTTTGCTTTTATGGATACGTACCAGTAGCCCGGTCAACTGATAATTTTGTTTTCTAGCCATCTTCTGTAGAGCAGCCTTCTGAAATCTGAGCCACAGGTTGCAGGGCAGAGGGAAAGGCTGGATGTGCATTGGTCACAGGGCACCAAGAGCTGTGGGGCTCTTGGCCACGCAGCACTCGAGAGCATTGGGGCTCCACATTTCCTAGGTAATAGGAGAAAATATCCAGACTATTTGTTGTTGTGATGTTCTAGTAAGAGTTGGGAGTGCTGATGAGCACTGCTATGCCCCAGAGCTGTTAGCACTGCCACACCTGGGTGAACACTTGAGTGAGGGGACAGGAGCTTTATGGCAAGAAAGGGAAATGCCACAGCAGTCAGGTGGAGTGGATTGAACAGTGGCAGTGCAGTCAAATGTGGCATCTCAGCCCCTGATCCACCAGCTTGCAGAAGGAGCTGTTGGAGGGATAGATTTTCAGGCTTCTGGTTAAACTGAAAATATTGAGGGGGTGGAAATACCAGATTCCTTCATTGTTGAGGATTTAATTTCTTGACAAATGAAAAACCAGGAAAATGTAGATAGAACTGTGTATCCCACCTAGAAAATACTGTTTTGAGGCTTAAAAAGTATTGTGTAAACACAGTAGACAGTTACAAATATTGGTAGAATAATGAAGTGAGGTTTTGGAGTTATTTTAATGGCTTATTTTGGTTTATTTTAATGTATTGTTCCTCATTACAGGTAAGACTATATCTGCATGATACAATCTTGCGCCCTGATAAATACTCTCCCTTCTGAATGAGTTCATTTGTCAAGATAATGAGTTGTGTGGGAAAGAGTTTATTAACTCAGGTCACATGACTTCTGATATCTAGATTAGATTGGGTATTATTATGTGAAATTAGTTTCTATGTGAAACATACAGGCATCTGAAATGCTCTGACATCAAAATCCAGTTAGGCTAGACAATGTCTGAGAGTGTGAGTTTACAAAAATGTCTATGTCTAATGGTTCTGTATCTATTAGGCACTGAAAATTCATTAGGTTTTCTAGGATTTGGAAGTCAGAATTCTAACATCTCATTTGTATTTGTCCTTAAAAATACCATTGCCAGTCTCAGTTTTACCAAAACATTAAGTAAAAGAACTATTGAATGAAAATCCTAGCTCAGCCATGAGGTATTTGCAGGTTTTGAAGTGCTGCTGATGAGTGCATTGTTAATGATCTGTCAGATACAAACTTGTGGGTAAGTTTTTTCTCTAAATAGAGTAATCTCTTGAATTTCTCTAGTTAATGTGAATTGATATTTCATGTTCAGCGTGGTTAAAACTGGCAGGCTGGGATTCCTTGCATTTTTCTGTTTGTGATTGTGGTGCTGATAGCCTAACTGTGAACTTCCTTATGCAGGGCTGCTAGGAACTTCCAGTCTGAGTATTTCTAGAAATGAGAAGTGAATAAGTCTCAGCACTTAAAAATGCCATGTGTGCTTTTTGAAAAGACACCACTATCTATGTTATGTTGAATTAACTGTAGTTACTTCAGTGGTGTCTGTGTGTGTCCAGTAAGAACAGAAAATAGCATTTTAATTTCAGGGATGTCTGTGGGTTGGTTTTTAACTGATTTGAAACAGGATAACTAAAGGACTACCTTTCCCTCTGTCTTTGTTTGGGTTTCAGTCCAGAATTGAAAGGGGTATATTCATAATGTACATACATCTCAGTATAGTGCTGTGCAGATTTCCAGCTGAAATACCTTGGTCCTTAATTTGCAGCCTATGGTCACGTACCCCATGAGAAACTCTGCATTAAATAAGTTTGAGATGGTGAGGTTTCTGGTAACTTTACCAGGACAAACATGGGTTCTGCTGTTCTGGGAAGTGGTAGACTAGTCCTTTCAGCCCAGCAGTACATATAAATATTGTATATATCAGAAGGCTTTTAGGGATTATGCCAAAGAAGTCCAGAAGTATTCTTTGTTCAGGGACAGAACTGAGAATCACTGCTAAGTTTTTATGTGTATCAAGGCCCGAAACAAGATGAAGCCTTTTAACTTCCTGGGCTAATGATTCCCAAATGTATTTCTTGAAAGACTGATAAAGGGACAAGGAGATGGTGGGGTCTCTGGCCAGATGTGGACTCAGCTGTGTGTGTTCAAAGTGGGAAATCTGCCCAGCTGTGCACCTGAGCTATTCACACTCTGGGCCACCTGCACTCAGAGGGATTTGGGCTTGTTTATGCCCCATGTTTCTTCCTCTTCTGCCTCCTCAGCAGATATGTATTTACATCAAGTACTTGGCTAATGTTCTGTGACAAAAAATAGTACACTGACACACGGAGTGGTGGCTCTAAGTGTTGGGACACTGAAATGTCTCCTTTCATAGCATAAGCAAAGGTTGTGTGTTGCAGGTACGGTGCTTTTGTAAACAGCATAAGCTAAATTTGAACTAAGATGTGAAATGTCCTTGCAGCTGTGTCGAAATGGAATAGTGGAGCTATGCAGCATTTTCTTAAAAAATTTGAATTAGTTCATGTTGGGTACTTCCCTGAAGAACCCATTTGTACACATTTTAAGGTGTCTATAAAGCAATAAGAAATTCTAATTTTGCCATGCCCTATATGCATATAAGTATTGTGGATATACAGCTTAGCAACCCGTTACAGTGTTTTCTTAAAATTCTGTACAATTGGATTTTACTTAATCTGTGCTGTTTCATGCCAGAACAAAAGATTATGGATTATTCCATTATATGTAGCAGAAAATGATTCAGAACTGTCAGTTTGAAGGTTTTGGTAACATTGAAGGTTTTGTAGGTGAAAAGTAATCTTCAGTACAACATAGTTCATAATTGTTTTGAGGATGTAAAAGCTCAGCATTCTAACTGGGTCATTATTCAGATTAGATTTAGTATTTAAAAAAATACTGGAAATGTACATACACATTTGCAATGCCAAACATCCCTGCTGATTCTAGATTATTTATTGCCTCCTATAGAAGTAGCTAAAGCTTCTTTCCCATGCCTGCAAGTGTTCAAGGCCATTTGAACAAGGCCAGGTTGGATGGGGCCCTGAACAGTCTGATCTAGTGTGTGGCACCTTTGCCCATGGCAGGGGAGCTGGAACTAGATTATCTTAAAGTCACTTCCCACCCAAACCTTTCTGTGATTCTTCTTGACTTGCAGGCTGCTAATTGAATCATAGTGCACTTCTAAATGATACAACTCTTAAATGCTCCTAACAAATTCTTCCCTGGATTATATTTGGATGTATTAAACTTGCAGGCTTTCTTCATTGTGCGGTGAATATTTTCTGATAGTGTTCAGTGTTTTGAGGAAGGTGAAAAAAGTGAGACAGGTTTCTGTGTCATATAATAACTTGCTGCATCTGTTATGTGAAAATTTGGAATAACTTGTGTTGAATAACTTGTGTATGGTTAGTTGATTCTCTGATTTTTTCCTCTTACTCCCTTTGTACATGGTATTATATTTTTCTTTACTATCATGAGTTATAGCAGATGCCTTGTAATCCTTGTATTATGGAAGTTACATGGGGCACAGGGCATTGCCTTACCCAGATCATGTAAAAATGAGAAAAAATGAATTAAATCAAAGCTGTTACAGATAGTAGAATAAAATAGAATGGAATGGAGTAGAATAGTTCAGTTGGAAGGGACTTCCAGTGACTCTGTAGTCCAACTGCCTGATCACTTCACGGCTGACCAAAAGTGATCTCACAGATTTTGATTATGAAGGAGCCATTGCAGGAAAAACAGAATTAATATATAAGTTTTGGTCTGTCCAGCTGCTGAAAACCCACCAGATATAATGTTAAAAGCATATTAAAAAGCCAAATACCTACCTTTTGCCCCAAAACATGAACAGCTTTGGTGTTGTAATTTTAACTGTATTTGCTTTCCAGTGCAAAAAATAGCAAAAAGATTTCTGTATGTCCAGCAAGCTTTGCAGGTACTGATAACTTTTCTATACACTCTTAAATATTTTTCAATGTCTCCACTTAAAAAAACTATTAATTGTAGGAAGGAAAAGGAAATTAACGGCACTGAAAGAATACAATATTGGCAATATCACCACAAAAATCCCGAAGTGAAGCCGTAGTGCTGCATTTCTGTCTGACACTTTTGTAGGTACTCTTTCTCCTTACGGTGTGGTCCTTAAAATCATGCATGAGTCTGTTCTTTAGGAACATATTTGCTGTAGCCATAATCTTCAAAAGAGATCTGTTACTGTGAATACTCATAAGAGCAAACCATTTTTTTCCACCAGGATGAAGCATCCTGAACTCCAAAAGCAGTCAGCATATATCACAGGTAATTCTCACCTATGCAAACTAGACTTCTAGGTTTAAATCAGAACTTCATCAATGCTGAAGGTTCAAACCTGAACTTTAGGAGCTTATATTTGAGAGGGGAATGGAAAGTCTTGAAGCTTTCTGTACTATTAATGTATAAAGAATTCTCTCTCTTAGTTTAAGCTGAAAGCAGTTCCTGCCTTTGTTCTTAATACTTAATTTTTCAAATTTTTAGACCTTAACTAAATCAAATGCTGTATTTTTTCTCATCTTTGAAATGTTTCTTTTTCTAAGGAAATCTGTGTTTTTAAATAAACTCTGGACATTGTGTTTGAGCACACTTAAAATTCTTTTAAGAGTTGTTTTTAAGAACATGCATTCCTTATATCTTTGCCTGATTGCAAAGCTGTGTAGCAGTGAATAACTTTGCTAGATGAAGTTCCAAATCATCACTTCTACAAAATGAGAAATATACAAG
Source organism: Toxostoma redivivum (assembly GCA_013397375.1). Classification (NCBI taxonomy): domain Eukaryota; kingdom Metazoa; phylum Chordata; class Aves; order Passeriformes; family Mimidae; genus Toxostoma; species Toxostoma redivivum. The sequence continues at coordinate 947,353 of VXBI01007947.1, read as the reverse complement.
CTACAGTTTAGGAAGAAAAATGATATTGAAATGCTGGTTTCTCCAATTGGTCTTGTAATACATTCTTGCTTGTTTTACAGAAGTAAACACTGACACTGCACCCATGAGCATAAGAATATCTTTCAGTTTCATTGCAGCAGGAGTTGGTGACTTCATACTGAAAAAGGTTGGTTTTTAGACTACAGATTACGACAGTTTGTAACAGGGCAGGAACATACTTGTTTGTGTGAATACATAGCCATGTATACTTGTAATAGAGATTTGTCTGTATCTATGTATGTACAGGTTTAACCTGCAGCTGACATGATTATGGAAAGAATTTAAGGAATTCTATAAGCTTTGTGGATAAGACATAATTCTGAAAAAATATAATAGCAGTTACATCTTCTGGAAAATAAGAATAATGTCTTTTTTAAACAAGAAGCATTATTATTGGGACAGTAAAATAAAGTTTTGTGATACTGATTTTGGAGTGACTGATGCCTTGAATCTTACAATTGGGCAGTTTTCCCATAAAGTTAGAGTCAATGTTCCCCTTTCAATCCTGTTAATTTTACTAAATTATTTATGTTACAGATTAACTGCATCACAGTATTTTGTGATCATAGTAATTTTAAAAATAGTTGCTGGGAATAGGTCATTTAATTATATTTTATCAGTAAGAAAGCATTAGCTCTGCTGTGAGTGATAGCCAGCAAGGCCATCTGCAATGCCTTTCAGTTCACTCACTCTGAATTGTTCAGATAAAGACTGTCAAGTGCTGCCTAAATAAGGAAGGAGCCGTGGTAGGGTTAAGTGCAGTGGAGGACACAAATGGAGCATTGATTCCAGGCATACTGGAGGGTCTGAGCTGTTTCCTGCAGCACTGAACCTTTTAAGAGTTTTCATTGTTTCCTGCAAAGTATTAAAATGCGAGTGTCTGCCATTCAGGATCTTGGGGAGGATGAAAATGAGGATTGGGAAGAAGAAGAAAAGGTGAGTTTTACCCCAATAGTTTTGCAAAGTACTTATTTCCTTCTATTTTTACTCTTTAGGACAATAAACCTGTAATGATTACCTTTCTCTTTCAGATCTTCCTCAAGCCTGTTATTGAGGACAAAAATATGGAACTGGCCCGAAAATGCAGTGAATTAATAAGCGATGTAAGTGATGGCAACTATTTGCATCCTCATATTTGCATTTTTTTCAAATGCCTTTATGATACATGTTTTCTCAAATATGTACAGTGTACATATTTGGACCATCCAAGGTTCAAATAATAAAAGCACACAAAATAATAGGAAAGCACAGATTACTCTGGTACTGTAAATTATCTGCCACAGAAAAATGAGCTTTTAGAGCACTTGGACGGTAGGAAGCATAAGCCCCAGAAAGGAATGTTTCAAAATGTTTCAGGCAGAGGATATCTGCCATGAGAACACCTTGGCTGCTTTCATCAGGAAAATATGGTATTTTTTCTGGTTGTAGCCCACTCCTGTGCAGTTTAATTGGTTTGAACAAAACTGGGTTCCAGTGTACTGTGAGGAGGAAGCTGTAACGGGGGGGAAGTTAAAAATAAAACATAAAATGTTAATGTTATCTTTTTGTTCTGTGTTGATAGATGTCCAAAACTGCTCAGCATATTGTTATTGACTATGCTTATAGGAAATACTAGAATATATTTTAAAAATATTTAGCTAGATAATTCTTGATTTAGTTACTATAGATTTTTAAAACTGTGGATCAGTTATATAAACATTATGTAAACATCATAGATTGAGTCCAAGACATTTTAAATCAGAGTAGATCTGATTGCTTCAGTGTAGCAGGATCAGATTTACCTTGATGGAAATTTGTTTTTGTTTCTTTCTGGGACAGTGTGTCTGAAAAGTGACTTTGTCCCTTCATTGGTGCATGGGTGTAAAGAGTGATATTTCTCCTGTGAGAAAGCTGGCTAGCGGGAGAGAAGACTGTTCTGAGGAGAGAGTGACTTGCTTCAACAAATGTTCTAAAGAAACCAAAATGTGGTGTCTGGCTCTGTTGTGTTGTAATCCAATATTTAGGTTTGGGTTGTTATTTAATGGGAAGAGAACATACAGAATCTACATTTTAGGTATAAATTTTTAGGGGTTGTGTGTCAGAAAAGAACAGTGAACTCAGAAGAACAGTATCTGGGACATGTAAAGTGTTACAGTGCTGGCTTGAAAGTGTGACTTGACAAGGTCAGTTTCCTCTTTTCTCTTGTCCATACACTGCCTCTTCAATTTTCACAGAAAGAGTGTTGCAAATTGGATAGATCTTTAAGAGAAGCTACGAAGATGGCTCCTTTGTAAACTCAACCTACTTTAGGAAGTAGTAGAGATTAATAATATTTTTACTGATAAATGTATATATGCTTTCTTTGGGAAAAAAAGGCATATGGTATGTTAAGTGCCTGTCAACTCATGTAAAGGCAAAAACGAAAATGGACCTGAAGCACTTATATGACCCAATATACATTTATTGCATCTATGCAGCTTCTTTCTAAACATGGTCACTGTTCATAAAGACAAAAACTTTTTGAAAAATGCTGAAGAAATCTTTCTTTAACTGAAAAGGAATTATTACTCTGCTGTGTACCCATTAGGAGTAATGTTGGCTGTGGCTCTTAATGGATAAATGGAGTTCTTGGATTTTCTGCAGAGACTTGAGAGCTAAGGTGAATAGCTAAGTCAAGCCAGGCTTCCACAGCTTATAATGGTTAGGAGAAGTGGGCTTCTGCTGAAAACTTGTGATGCGTTTAGCCACCAAATGTGTTAGACTTTTCTTGAGATATGTCAGGCATAATGGCAAAGTGTTATTAATGCTTTCAAAGCAAGAACAATATATAATGGTTCAACCAATCTAATTTCAAAAAAGAGGCTCTGTGTTTAAAAATAACATCCAGCTTTGGGGCTTTATTAAACCTTAGATTCAATCAGTAGGTTTTTCTTCATTGGCTTGAATGGAATATGCATAAAATATGAATTTTGTTTCCTGGAATTTTTTGTTATAATGGAATTTCTTATGACCAGCAAAGTCCATTGTGCCTGGGTATAAATTCCTTACCCTGCACATTTCCTTGTGGAAACCAATAAATTGCGAGGAGTTTGCATTCTTACCTTCAGTCTTTTGACTTGTTGGCATTCAGAACTTTTTATATATTCCTTCTTTTTGGCATGAACCTTTGCACATACTACTTTTGTGTGGATTTATGATTGGTGTCCATTTGCACATTTTATTTGTACAGTGGTTTTACAGTGCTTGCAGTCTGGCCCTCAGATGACCTTGGAGCAGCAGCCTGTGTCCTTGCTGACCACGAGACTGGGTGATTGTCCTTTTCTGATGGTGGAGCTGTCAGCACAACTCCCCCATCACAAAGCAGAGCCAGGAGTGCACATGCCTGAGATACTGGGGTTGTATTATGCTTGCCCTGCATTCTTTGCAGGCTGACTAATCTGGCAATATGGTTTTGAAAAAGTGCTACCCTGGCAGCCCTTGATGAATCTGTAATTGCCAGCCTTGAGCTGCATGTAGGGGAAGTTGTGAAGTGTTTATGTGCTCCAGTTCTTGAGAAAATCCCCAGTTTCATTTGAGGTTGGCAGATGTTTGTTCTGTGGCTGTGATACCCCCTGGATTGTTTCTCTCGACAGTCATTCCATTTAATCTCCCTTTATTATGAAACTTTATTCCACAAGTGTTTTCAAAACTGTCATGTGTGTTTGATTTATATGAATTGCCTTCCTCTCCAGGACTTTTCTCTTCCACATTGAAATTGAGCTTGTCCATTTGCTTGTAGTGCATTTTCATCTCTTCTTTATTTTGATTATGTGGTGTGATGTTGTCAGTACTGTTATAAGCAGAGATGGGAACAATTATAGAAGGTAATTGACCAAACTATCATAATCCTTTTTGGTAGAATGGCAGACATGATCTTCTGAAGATTCTGCTGAATTTTGGTAATGAGTGTTACCAGCACTACTTTTCCTCTAAAGCAAAAAACAGAACTGCTTGCCACTTATCTGTCCTTACACAGAGTCTAACTTTGCTGTAGGATGTCTCTGTTATAAAGCAAAGTTGAAAAAGACCTAGAGCCAATAGCGGAAAAGCTGTGCCAAGCTAACAGGGTTTTGACTGCCTAATTCTGGGTGCAGCTGTTGCCCTGAACACACCATTACTAATCACAGCATCTAACTCAAGAGGACCTTGAGTTTGAAATTGCTGGAGATTACTAAAATACCATGCATTTTAATAATAATACTGTATGCCTGCCATTTTCTCTTGCTTTTCTCTAGGTTCCTATGGCCACAGAGAAAGGATTCTGTATTAGATGGATCTGTGGTCTGACACAGTCCTTAGTCTTATAAGAGGTTATAAGTTCAGAAATGTAGGTTTGGAAAGTCACTTTTGTTCTAGCATAAAAGCTGGATAAGAAGGTTCAGACATTTTTGTTGTTTTTCTAAACATAAATGAATATTTTAGATACGACAGTTCTACAATGGATCTTTGCATGATGACATGGTTACACCATTGATATTTAGATTATTAAGCATAGTTTTTTGAGTATATTCATACTAAAGTTAAATGAGCAAGGATCCCAGAATAAAACAAATGGTGGCTGCTTGAATTATGCTGTTACCATTGAAGTCTTTCCTTTAGCCCACAGTCTCCCTTCTGTGTTTCCCCCGAAAAAGGCTGAGGGAACAAACCATGGGTAAGATGAATTTTCTTGGTGAACCAGGAAGCTTCGGCTTAAAGGTTGGATGCCCTTATTTTATAAAGTTTATCTTCCCATATAATTATCCATTAAGAAAAAAATGCAGCTTGAACCTTACTGTTTTGGTGGTTGTCTAGGAATTTTAATCTACTTTACTGGATAGTTGTGCTGTGGTCAGAATTAGTTTTATGATGACTCAGGGAGAAGAAAAGGATCTGGAGAGAACTATGAAAAATTGAGCCTTTAGTGAGCTATTGAACTTCAGAAATATATTGAGAGAGTAGGGCTCCAGGCCATCATTTGCAATTTTTTCCTATTTTTTTTTTTCACAAGACTTACCAGATCTGCCCAACCTAAACAGTGTATTTTGTGGTGAGGAGTAATCCACTTGCAGGCAAAATTTCCTATTTAATATTTCAGACATCTGAATTTTTAATTACAGACTTTGAAGAGGAATATTAGCTTCTCTGCCTGTTCATTCCAGCCATTGGTTATGTTCGATCCTAGTCAACCTCCTGAACATCTTCCTGGCATTGTTTACACTAAATACATTTTATAACTGCAGGTGTCATGACTTCATTATGCTTGTCCCATTTCATCTTCCATCTTTCTGATTCCAAACAATGTGGACAACTGGACTGTAGTAGAATGGAGTTTGTTGGATCAGAATTTGACCAAACATTCTCTCAAAATTGTGTATTTGAGTCTGTGTGCATTTTGTGGCTCCTATGGGTTACTATATCAAATGTGACTAATAAAGGATTAAGGAGATGGCATTAGTAATTTACTGCTTTCAATTCTTTTGAAAGCATGACTTCTACAGCAGAACAGCTTTGTTTCTTCTAGTCATATTCTGTCATTCCCCCCAATTAAGTGATACCTTAGGAAGCTTTCATGTTTGATTCTTGAATGTAATTATTACTCTGCAATTAAAATGGATATAATTACAGTCAGCTTTCAGATGTCTGTGGGTTATTTATCTAACCAGCAGCAAGACTCTCTGTCTCCTCTGCCAGAGTCACAGCTTTACAGGAGTTTCTACTGGATATGCCATCAAACTCACCCAGTAGACAGTCAGCTCTGTAAACTCCCATGCATGTGTGCAGGTTGAACAGCAAGTGCCTGCTCATGTTTATCATAAAAAATGCCTTTTTTGTGTGTTTTTCTGTAATTACTTGGGAGTGTGATGATGAGGTTACATGAACCATTGGCTTTGTGTGTCCCAGAGTAAAGTCATGACAGTAATGTTACACCCATTGTTCACCAAAAGGTTTTTTTTAAGAAGAGACTGTAATCTACAAAAGCAGATGATGTAATTTGGAAGGGACGTGTAGATTCTTTCAGTAGTCCAAATCTGAATAAGCTCAATATCAACTAAAATAGTTTCCTGTGTGAGGATTAAGTAGTCATGAGTTTGAGATGAATTTGGCATTATCTAATCCGTTTTTCAGTAGACACAAACTTTGCCTTAGAAAGCACAGGAGCTGATTCTGTGTAAGCTGCCATCCTTCTCACAAGTTTTCCAAGTCCCTGTAGAGGAGCATAGGCTAGAACTTGTGATATCCATTAAGGATTCAGAGAAAGAGGATATTAAGGCTGCATATTTCTGTAATGCTCAGATGCAGATCATATTGCTTCTGTCAGTGCTTGTCAGCAAGTCTAGAGTGCATAAATTCAAGCTGCTGTTATGCAGAATGTGAAAATGAGGTTAGAGAAATGGTAGCAGATAATAACCATGAAAGCTTAGTACTAAATAATTCAATTTGCATTGATCTAAACAATTCTCTGTACAAAGAAAGAAATGTCACTGAAAACATCTAAGGCTATTCATGTAAAGTGTCTGTCTTTAAAACTTATTTAGTCCATCTCATCATAATTCACCTTCACCATCTTTCTTCATGCAGTTCTCATATAATGAATGTTCCTACATGTTAACCATGTCCATAGATTTTATCCTTCTTGCAATCTCACTAATAAAAACAATAACTCTGACTTCAGCAACACTCATGTGATTATTATACCTGCCCATAGTGTTTGCCCCATTGTAAGAAAAAGGTTGGTTGTTAAAAAAAACCAAAGTGTTGTTTTTTATTTTTTGCTAAATATATCACAGTGTTCTGGTCTCTTTTTTTCATGGTTTCCTATGTGCATACACATTTTAAAAAAATGCCTCAATTAAAAATTTGTTTGGTCTTAAATTTTGTTATTACTTGAATGTCATGACTGTTGGGTGCTTTGTAGGCAATGGTTTGGCAGTGGCCACCTGAATTTATTCATGTAACTCTTGGATTCATAAAGAGATATTTGATGATGTTATACAGATTCTGTGCTTGTTAGGTCTGTGTTAGAAGTTAAACAATTTTTATCTTTGAGATCAAGGATCAAGGAGATCAATTATTCGAGTCTTCCTTCTTTAGAGATGGTAGAACATCTACAACAGTAGTGAAAATGTGCTCTAGATGTAGAGAAAAATCCTGTCTTTTTCATCTATATTATTAAAGAGTTCTGTGGCTTTTACCCAGCCTTGGTAATGTGCGTGAGAACTGGTAGCTTCCCTTTATGGTTTAATTTGATCCAGCCAGAGGTATTTGCAAGCTGCCCAGCATAGTATCCATGAATAAAATAAAACAGAAAAAATTAAAAAAATATAAAGAACAATAACCAATGTTTTCTTTTCTTTGTATGTGTTTTTAAAAACAGTTAAACTTCTTTTTCTCCTCTTTGTAGATACACTATAAAGAAGAGTTTAAAAAATCTAAAGGCAAGTGCATATTTGTACCTGACACCCCGCAGCTAAAGCATGTGAAAAGCCTTGGTGCTTTTATTTCTGAGGTAAGATCTAAAAGGCTGAAGAATTTTCTTGGCTTCTTATCCTTCCTAAAAACTCTTTCAGTTGAAGACTGTGATTTTTAGCAGGGGAAGGATGGCTTATTTCAAATGATAATTCTGTTTAAAGCTGAGGTGACTTAAAAAGCTGTAATTAGTGTATACTGTCATGTGAATAATAATAATGATAATTTGGAATTACATGAAACTTTTATTTTGGGATTTGAAAATAGTTTATTAATTGTTCTGAGCCAGTCCTAGCTATCCCATTTTATGTGTGGATAAACTGAGGAATAGGAAAGGAATGTTACTTTTTCTGCAGTGATGAAGTTTGCAAATTACACCTGCATGAATTTTCTCTGCTGTGGAGATTTCACAGCCTGATATCAAACAGGAGGAGACAAGGAAAATGTTCCCATGTTATCATCCCTGTCCTCCTTCAGCAAGAGGTCTGGGGCAGACATTAGCTCAGTGCCATCTGTGGGTTGCCTGAGCACTTGCATGAATATCTATCTGTCTAGCTGTCTGTCTGTCTGTCTAGCTGCCTGTCTATATATCTGTCTGTCTATGTATATATCTATATCATCTATGTCTATCATCTATATCTACCTATCTACCTATATCATCTATATCTATCTACCTATATCATCTATATCTATCTACCTATATCATCTATATCTATCTATCTATCTATCTATCTATCTATCTATCTATCTATCTATCTATCTATCTATCTATCTATCTATCTATCTATCTATCTATCTATCTATCTATCTATCTATCTATCTATCTATCTATCTATCTATCTATCTATCTATCTATCTATCTATCTATCTATCTATCTATCTATCTATCTATCTATCTATCTATCTATCTATCTATCTATCTATCTATCTATCTATCTATCTATCTATCTATCTATCTATCTATCTATCTATCTATCTATCTATCTATCTATCTATCTATCTATCTATCTATCTATCTATCTATCTATCTATCTATCTATCTATCTATCTATCTATCTATCTATCTATCTATCTATCTATCTATCTATCTATCTATCTATCTATCTATCTATCTATCTATCTATCTATCTATCTATCTATCTATCTATCTATCTATCTATCTATCTATCTATCTATCTATCTATCTATCTATCTATCTATCTATCTATCTATCTATCTATCTATCTATCTATCTATCTATCTATCTATCTATATCTATCTTAGCTATCTATCTCTGTCTGTATCTATCTATATCTATCTATATCTATCTATATCTATATCTATATCTAATCTATATCTATATCTATATCTATATCATCTATATCTATATCTATCTATATCTATCTGTCTATCTCTGCATACCTGTGACATGTGCACACACACACAGCTGTGGTGGCAAAGAAACATCAACAGCTTCCAAAGTGTCAGAGCAGCATTTACTGCCAGCTCTTTATGTCCCAGGCACAAGCTCCTGTAGGATTGCATCTCGGATTATTTTCCACAGGTAAGAACAGCAGCAGAAGTTTCACCTGAGAGAGAGTGGCTTCGGTTAGGAATCACTGGTTCTGAGTGTTTTTTTTGTCACTATGGCCCTTTAAAAAATTAAAATTTTGGTGCCTAATTTTTTGTGCCACCTTTATGATTATAATAAAAAAGTTCCAATATCTCTGTCTGAGGTTACATAACTTATATACACTCTAAATTATCTTTCTGATATACAACAATTTGCTCTGTGGCTTTCAGTATAAATGCATCTAATGAATACTTTCCTTGTATTTATCTTCCTGTTTTCTGAGGAGTGGCATGTCCCAAGGGAAAATCTGACGTAATTGCACTTAATAAGAGACAGACTATTGTAGTCTACAAAATTACGGTATATAAAGAGTGTTTAGTTAATCCATCTGTCTGATTCCAGAGAATCTGCTGCTAATAATTAATCAAAGATTTAGAGATATAAAAATATTCTGAAATTTTAAGCCCTATAGGTTTGATATTACCACACTTTTGAGCACTCTGCCTGTTTATTGCAGCACTGAAGCCAATGATGTGATGGATGGTTTATCTTGTAAATTACTGACCTCTAGTGTCCCATAACCTGTATTTGCAAATCATGGACGCTGACACCGTTAACAGCATGGCAATTGCAGTGAAAAAGAGCCCTCTGTTTTGGGGAACTGCAACAAATGTTACAGGAAATTATCGATATATATACACATATACATTTGGGGAATTAGCCTCTAATGAAGACCTGTATATCACACAGTTAATAAGTGACATTAGATAGTATCATTGAAAATATTTTACAGCAGTGTTGCTATTATTGTTTTATGAATTTGAAAGACTTAAATCTGAAGAAAAACCTCACACGTTTTGAGCTATTTCTCTGGTATCTCTTGTAAAGACCCTTTGTGAGGAGCTGCCCATACTGAATACTGGAGGAAAAATAAAATGTAATTTAAAAATGAGATTGTAATTTGAACAGATGAAACAGAAGTGATGGCAGACATGCTAACTTCAGTGTTCCTCTCCTTTCTAGCTCTAGTTAATTGCTGCTAGTTATTAGTTGGTAAAATATTTATGGTTGGCCTCTCATTTGCTCCCATTGTGCAGGACTCTGGTAAAGAGAAAGAAGAAAAGTAATTTTTGGATTTGAAAATGATTTGAGAAAGGATAGAAAAAACTGCTTTGCTTATTTAATTTTGTATTTCCACCAAAATTATTAAATTTAACTAGGAGGTATTTTGCATTGCTTTGTGAATTAGCCACATGCCCATAAAGTATTCTTTAAAGATGTTTTTGTTTGAAAGTTAATGACAACATTAAATTTTTCCAGTTCTGGTCTATGCCATTTTACTTACTAGAAAAAATAAGTAGTATGTTTACTATATCTTCATTTTTACCTTGTGTGTCACCTTTTTCTGCCTGTAGGTGAAATATAAAGGAGCTGCTAAGAAAGACCTTTCCAACTCTCTTTATCAGCAGATGCCAGCCACAATTGACAGTGTATTTGCGAAAGAACTAATGCACCTTCAGAGCAAGGTACAACTTTAGAATTGCAAAAATGATTTTTAGATTAATCGTGTGTCAGACTAAGTACACTTTGAACAAAATATTCGAGCAGACACTTGATTGCCTGCTTGATTTATTTGGGTGAGCTTATCATCAGAATTTATCACCATAACTTCTTCACTTCAAAAAAACTACTAATTTGTAAAATGCTGACAATTTTACTTACATTTATTAAATGTACATTTAAAAGCTGGTAGTGCATTCATCAATGCAATGAAATCCATGAATGCAATAAGGAATTATTGAATTCAGTGACATTGCATGGTCTTTATAAAATGAATGAATCTTATATAACTTTTTCCAGTTGGGTGTTGTATTAGCTATATAAAATGTTTGAAGCTGAAAGCAAAATAAAAGAGAAAACTGCTTTAATGACTTTTAAAGGCAATGGTAGCAATAAATGCATTTGTGATGGTCTCCATACTACAACTTACAACAAATTTTATAGAATTAAAATATGAAATGAAGTATACTAAACATAGTGTAAAGCTTGTAAACAACCAATAAAACAGTAAATTCTGGTTCAGTTGCCTTTCAAGAGCTCACAAATATAATACTCTTAAGAGTTGGCCGGTGACCCTTCACATCCACTGACCTCAGTGGAATTATGAATGTTGAGTGTGTGTAATATGAATGAGGTTACAGATTTTCATTGCTACTCATGAGAATTACATTGGATAGATGGTCATAACTTTCTGTCCACCAAGAATTTCCATGGTTTTCTTGTTTTTGCTTTTTCCTCTCTTAAAGATATCAACTACATATAGTTTAAAACAGCCAGTGTGTGAAGGGAACATGCTCCTAAATCCATAATATTGATTGTACCTCAATATGATTTCTTGTAGTGCAGTGATACTTTTTCAGACAAAGGAAAATATTCATAAAAAAGAGAGGGCTAAAATCTCAGGACAGCTTGTGGAGAAATGTTTTGATATAAAGCATTATGTTAGTTGAGGCTATATTAAGCAAATATAATAACACATATTTTAGTTTTCAGAGTTTGAAAAGGAACATATATATACAAGTTAAAGCACCAGGGTAGCTGAAGTGACATTTATGTGACATTTCATTTTAAAGTGAGTGATTAGAGGAATTACAGTAAAAATAAATTGGGAATTAAACTTGTATAACACTTTTAAGCCATTAGCTTGATTTATAAAATATTAGTTAACTATTTTGCCACAGATGTACTCCTAAATTCATTCCAAATCATTACATTCTGCATTAGCTTACACATATGAAGTTAATTAGCATTGGTGATGTGGCAGAAAAGATAAATAACTGAAACTAAAAATTAAACCATTGGTTCCTCAAAAACCCTTTTAAGAAAAAGACTGACATTTTTATTTGGTAGTTTTTGAAGGTTTTCTTCAATCATCTGACAGTTCTAGAGAAAAAAATATTCATATAGGGTGAGTTATATTTAAGCAGAAGTTTTTCCCATAAAATTCATACTATCCCCTTAGGAGTAGATGCATTATAAATCATAATATACCATAAAACTTAAAGATATGCTGACACATTTTTCCAACTTGTGGTTTACTGCTGCAATGGACCTGAATTTAATGCTACTTTGAGAGAGATCTCAGGGGATTTTCTAGTGAAAAATCTTCTCCACAGTATTCAAATCTAATCCATATTGTGCCTATCACTGCAGTACCTAAGTAGCTAATACAAGGATTTCAGATTTCAGCTGGGTCAGGATATGGCAGAGTGGGTTTCTGCTGCATCTGTCGAGCTGGGATTGTGAATTTACAGGTCATCACTTCAGGAGGAGACTACAGATATGCCATAGGAAGGAGAGTGAACAGCACCAGCTGGCCATTGCACCAGCTCTGCTCCAAAAAGGCTCCTGCAAACACAGAATTGCAGTCTGGTTCTGAGTTATAGTAACTTGATTTTAAAATAGGTGCTGATTTCCCGAGAGGTGGAAAATATGAGTATGTGTTTTCCCTACCCACATTAGAACAAATTTGCACCTTTGACTCACTTTTCATGATTTTTAGATGCCATGCTGGGCTGGAATGCTTTTGTGGGCAGATCAAGCAGGACTCTTCTTGCTCTTTGTTTCCGTGTTCTTGGCACGATCCACAGCCTCATATGCTGAGCAGGTGCATTGGGACTGGAGGATTGTGGTGTGGAAGAAAGCAAACCCTGACTTTTCCCCAGGGCTGCCTGCTGGCACAGGCTGGGGTGCCTCTGGCAGAGGATCTCCTTGCAAAGGTGTGTCCTCTGCAAATGGGCTCTCCCATGATGCAAAAGTTGCTCCTGAGATGGTGCTGCTGCTGCCCAGCAGCCCTGTCTTCAGCCTACCTTTATCTAGCCCAGTTTAGTCATTTGATACATCATTTCAGATTACACACATGATTTAGGAGCTTGGAGACAACTAGGGGAAATTTCCTGTTTTTCTCAAGGAGTTATACCCCACCTACAGCTGCCCTCCACTGTCCCCTCCAGAGCCAAAAGGCCACAGCACCACTGACCATGTTTTTATTCTTTAACTTGTGTGGCAATTGCCAGTGATTTCAGCAGAGGCAGAATCTCCTTCTTCAGGGGTCCTGCCATGCAGTGTCAGTACTGACATAAGGATCTTGCTGTAATGGAGAATACAGCACCCTGACACATGTGGTTCTCTTCCTGTGGAACCTCTTCCCCATGTTAGCTGTATTGCATCATGCTCAATTCTCTCTTCAAGATACTCAGGAAAACCTGGAACAAGACTGCCTGCTGGCTTTTGCATGAAACCCATGTTTGCTCTTTTGTGTTTATGTAGAACTGGCATGAAGAAGGAAATAAATACCCATAGAGAATGACATCTATCCAAAACTGACAAAAAAAAAATCCCAATGCTATTTATGGGAAAACATGTTTCAGGAAAATGAAAAAGGAAGTTTCACAAGCCCATATACTTAGATGGTGTTTATAAATTGAATTTTTTCCCCTCTTCACAGAAAATCTGACTGTGGCCTTTTAAATCTTTCTTGAGAATGAGCAACCAAATTTGCCTTCCTCTTGCACTTTTGTCATAGTTGTCCCCAGGGTAAGCTAGAAAGAAGTAGAAGTCCCTGTCATCACTGAATTACTTCTCTCTTCTTACCAGCCTACAAAGCTCTCACCAATTTCCCTGTTTTCCGCAGTGAGAAAATAAATTAGATGAGAGCAGTCTAGGCAGGGAGCCTTCATTTTGATTTTTCTGCAAGGAAATGTAAATTTTTGGAGAAATTGCAATATTCCTGTGGAAAATATTGCTGAAGGAAAATTTCTGATCATTGCTAGCTCTGTGCTAAGTCTTTTTCTTGTCTGAAGATCAATATGCTGAATACTTCCTTATGTAAAACAATAGTTTTTTAAACAATGATAAAGGTATTTAAAATTGCTTGGGGGAAAATAATATTGAAAAAAGTAAGCACTTCATCACTTTTTTCATCACTTTATTTCTGCCATAAGAAGTGATTGCTCTGTTTTTCTTATCTAAAAAGGATAATCTAAAGCAAACTGAAGGCAGTTTAATTTTCTACTTTGCACAGGGCAATATCTCAAAGAGTCAATGTTGAACAGTATTTCCTGTTTCTTTATAAAGGCGAATGAGCCAAGAGAATCTTAAGCAGTGTTTTCAACTTCCAGAGGAAGTTTCAGAGGGATTTCTTTTATGACAGTAAAAATTTTGTTGTTTATTGCATCATTTCTAACCATATTACACATTATCAAATTGTTTTATGTAATTTTTCAGGTTTGTTTAATGGTAGGAAATGTCATATTCAAGATTTCCTCTGTTTTATGGTGGCAGACATTAGTCTTCTGGACTTCTATAGGTCTGTTTTACACAAATACATTGGATAACCTAATTCTCTATATGGAGATTAGTGTGACCTTTTTGGTCTTGAGCATTTCCTCCTACAAAATCCTACTTTGTGGATCTTAAGTTCAGAGCACATCTTACTGACAATAAAGGGAAATATAAAAATAAAAATGTAATAGTGTCTAATGTATGCTTAAACAGGGGGTCAGTCAGAGCTAGGTTAAAGAGCACAAAACCTTCCTTAATGCAGCTTCCTATTGACACACTGGTGTAAAAGAGAGAAGAAAAATTAAAAATGAGTACTTACAAATTGGTTCAATCTGAATTCATACCTGCTTAAATAATTGCCTTGTATTTCTCAAGTTAATAAATGGAACCACTACAGGGTAAAGGTTATGTCAGTGACCTAATGCTTGATCTCTGTGTAGAGTAGTTTTGTATGTAGATTTGATAAAGGACATGCAGTTTAGCTAAAACTTGAAAATCAATATGAGTAGAAAAATAAATGTATGCATACTAACCTGTAAAATAATGGTAACATAATATTGATGAAATAATTATAAATATTTTTTAATGCTTAATTGGAAGTGATTTACAAATCTGGGAATAGTTCTGCATTAAACTGTCCCAAACTAAACTCGACAGCCATTGAACCCCTCCTAGCCTAGGATTGCATCAAGACTACTTCAGTGAGTTAATGAAAATAATGGGAAAATATAGGAAGAACAGATGCCAAAGCACATGAAATGTTGCTACATTGAGCTAAAGAAATGGTCATCTTTTCCCAAGACAGCAGATACTCATAACTTCTGTTAAATTTCTCATGCTGAGAGTTGATGTGTTACTGTGTTTTCATATCTTGGATACATAGCCCATTCACCAGGGGAAAATAGAGCTGTTGAACCAGCAAAATGGCAATGTAACAAAATATCTGTAAATTAGTAGATTTTGGGAGTAACTGTATGGGTCTTCTGTTCATAATGGCATTAAGTGGAGAACATCTTAAAAGTGACAGGGTAAGCAAGGAGAATTAGAAAAAGAGTTTTTGTGGCACATGTTTGTATAGTAATTACACTTTTGTGGAGAATCATCTGTTTGTGGTGCTTTAGTGGTATTAAAGATTACGTGCTTTTCCATTTGCAAGATGTAACCAGTGTAGGCAAGTCCTGGGCTCTTTGTTTCACTGCTGGTTGTGTTTGTTCCTCCAGAGGGCTGACTGCCTTACCCTGGATAAGGTGGTGCGCATTTTAAGGTTCCCGATTTGATACTTTTGTTCACATAGCAGAAGTGCAAAAATACCCTTCCCCCATTCTTGTCTTAATCTCTCAGCCTGTATATCATTTTGTAATCTGAGCTGGTCAGGGCAGATACTAACATATTGCTTTGGGCACACTATTCAGTAACTCAGATGAAATCTTGCTTTAAATAAAAACAGATACAGCATTTTCTCACAGTTCTAGTATCCTGTCCTAAAAGAGTCTGAATCTCTGTAGTTGAGAGTTTCTGTCTCAAAACTTTCACAGTATTCTTTTATTGCTATCATGGGTTTGCGTGTCATTCCTTCTCCTCCTAATCAGCTTTCTATCTTATTTAATACTTGCTGGCTTCTTACGGATTATTTTAATGCTTGCTCATGAGAGTATTAGAAAATGAATTTTCTTGATGCTTGCTACTTTTTAGGCATCAAAACCTGGTGAATTTTCCTTAATATAAGCCTAAAAGCTTCTGACAAGGATAAGTGTAAGATCAACTTTTCAGGCAGTTGTAGTATGTGAATGTGTGTATGTAAGTATAACATTGTGCAGTGAAAGATGGATGAATGCCCAGCACTGAGTTCCGTTTCTATTATAAAAGTAAAAGTGTTTATAAATTCACAATGCAATTCCATTTTCATTTACCATGATGACAATTGAATGTAAATACTGTTTTTTTTTTTTTTTGGGAACCTGGGGCTAAGTCAAAATATGTATTGTGCTGATAGCTTCCCAACAGTGGAAGAAATAGAACTTTGGGCAATGGAAAAATGTTTATGACAAATGCATGAAATATTATTTTGGTTGTTTCTGAAAACAGAGAATAATTATATAGCTGATAGCTTTAAGTGTGTTTTTTAAAAAAGTGGTTTTTGCTTGTGCTTTTCCCTGGGCTGTCTTCTCACCTTGTTGGGCTTATTTTTCTGTTTTTGTATATTACTATTTCTTTCCCCTGTGTACCCATGCATCTGTCCCAATAACATATGCAGAGAAATCTATCTGCTGACTATGCCTCATATGTCTCTGTTTTGGATGGAAGCTGCTTTCATTTCAGTGTTCCATTAAGGAGCTTAATTATTTATTAAGTTTCTTCCTGAAACTTACTATGCCACTAGGTTTAACCTAGCTCATGTTATTATCATACCTGCTCTTCTCAGGACACAAAAATATAATGTTGCTCTTTTCAGGTTCTCTATAAACAAAAACATGATGCTGAGAAAGGATTTTCAGACTATGCACGTATGAGGGAACCTCCAGATGTTAAACATGCCATGGAAGTCAGTAAACACCAGAGTGATGTAAGTATTTCCCCATCTGAAATGAGTGCACTTGTTTTGGGTAGATACATCTGTTACAGCTTACTGAAATGAATTGGGCATGGAATATTTCCATATTTCCTTAGTTGGTGTTTTATATAAATTATTTGCTCTGTAGTAATTTAGGACATGGTGAGTGTATAAAATGTGCTATGGGTAACAGTATGTGAATTTTATTCTGATCTGCAGTGGAAAGTGGTAGTTACTGTTTATGTATGTTTATGTTTAGTAGTAACTAGGTGCTATCACTTTGAAATAAAATTGCAGGCGCAGGTTTTCTGAATTCACTTGTAGCTAGTTTTAAAGTGTATAAAGTTCTTTGTTTGAATGAGCACCAATGCTGTTTCAGTGTCTAAATCTGCCAGTACTTGGATAGTTCTTCAGGGGTGCTGTATGGAGGAGCTGTGAGTGAGCTGTGTGTGCCCTGCACTTGCACACTTTTATGCATAAAAATAAGTTTTTCCTATCTCATTAATATATATCAAGTGAATTTTCAAAAGAATTTAATAGATTACTATATGATTTATTTTACAGAATTTGAGCCATAATGTTCAGTTTGATGCCTGCGCTGGTTTATACCACTTGACCAAAGTATTTGTTCTTGTAGTTTTATTTAGATAACTTACAAATAATTAGGAGTACTTAGCAATATTTTGAATGTTGATTGCCTTTTTTTTTCAGCTGCTTGTTATCATCTTGAAGTTCTGGAGGTTTTCACAATATTAAAGCCTAATAATGGTATTTACATTTTTTATTAGAATCAAGTCAGGTTTGATTTCATGGTCCAGCTAGCATATACCAGGTCAATGCATCATTGCTTGGGGCAGAAATGTTGCTCAGATTATCAGTCTTGAATGATACAGACAGAACTTTAAAGAAAAATTTATGTTAGTTTTGGGTTTTGTAAAAGCTTACTTGTGAGAAAAACAAATTTTAGGAGAAGATTGTTTAAAATATTGATGCCATTTTAAGGGGCACACAAAGCTTTTAAGAACAGCTGATGTATAACCTTAAAAGTTATCATCCAGTCCCATTCTTGTTTAGGTAACCAAATTACTTGAGGCATGTCATTTTACAAGTCTTTTTTCTTAGATAAATGGGATATTTATTTGCTGCTAATAATGTAGAAAATGTAGCTTGGGTGTTCATTTTAAATTATCTTAAATTTTCCCTATCTTCCCCTACTAACAGTGCAACAAACACTCCTAGGTTATGTAGGCTGTAAACTAAATGTCAATGCTAGATGTATGTCTGTGTGCAGAATCTTGACAGGTGGTTGCTGATTAAAAGGCTGCTGGAAAACTTCAGGGAAGCATTATGTTTGAAGAATAACTGTTTCTTCTGCTAGGAAATACCTGCAATGAAATTCCCAGCAGTAATTTGTAACCTGCCTTGATTACAGAATTCCTTCTTCCTGTCAAACACTGTCCATTTCTGCTGTTGGAAGCATCAGGGTGTCACACTGACAGAGCCTAGGAACTGGGAACATGAATGTCTCTCCCCAGAAGCAAGAGGTTTTTTATTTACCTAGTGGACTTCTAGGAAAGGAAATAATGCTGGAAAGAGAGATGTGAATCCCTCTCAGAGACGGTGGTGGGACTAAGAAGAGTATGAGACAAGTTCCTGTAGCAAATTCATCATAGTTTGAGGATTAGTTTGCTAGTGCAAAACCTATTCCCCTTCTACAGCTGTATATCACCTGCTAATAGAATTAAGGAGAGCAGGTTACAGATGTGAGGATAGATGAAATTCAGTTGTTTCATCTTTCACCCTTAAAACAAGAAAAAAAAATAAAAAGGAAATGAAAGAAAACATGGGAAGGAAGGATGTTTTGATAAATGAGAACTTTTAACAGCATGTTAGAAATAATGAAAAAATATGAGGGAAATTACTTTCAGCCTGAGCAAACTTCAAAAAATCAAATAAGTCATCCAAACCCAACACAAAACTCTAACCAGTTATTCTAATGTGTTTAAGAACAGATGCTTTCTGGTTGCTCATGAATAGCTGCAGCACAATGGGCAAATACCTCTTGCACATAAAGGAGCACGTTATGTAAGTCTGGTCATTGCTCAGCAGAATCACACAGCTCTTGTGGGTAATAGTTGGGCATCGTGGTTAATAGCTGTGAATTTCTTCTTTTGTAAGTACAGGTTTAATTAAGAACCACGTGAGTTTTCATCTTGGAGTCAGAACACAGAACAGTGAGCATCCCAAACAGCATTTGTCTTTGGAGCATTTGTCTTTCCAAACCATTTCAGGCTATCCATGTAATCACAGCTTTGAAAGTGCAGAGAAAAAGAAGAGAAACTACTGGGGAGCTAGAAGGACAAAGCTCTTTTAGCCACCATTCAGTACAGTTTACCTGTGGGAGCAGAATGCATGTTTACCTTCAATGCTCTGCCAGCTCAATTCAACCTTTACATGGAGGGTTTGCATCTAATAGGATTATGATGTGTTTAAGACTATTTACTCAGCCTTAAAATAAGGCTGACATTTATACTCAACTCTGTGAAACATGCAATTTCCTTTAAAAATTAAAAACTGTATTCAACTTACCATACATTTGTGCTGACATTTTGAAACTGTCATGTGCTGGAGGCCTTCACACCTCTTTGAATATCATTAACATGTTTCTGTATGTTTGGGCAGAAACTGGGTAACAGGGAAATACTGTAAAATCTCCTGAACAATGTGATCATGTATAAGAAAATAATTTTTCTCTTTTTTATACTTAGACTGAAGAAAATTGCTCTCAATGAACACAAGTGACTTTTCTAAGGACAGGAAATATACTTTAAAAAGAATTTAAATACTACATAATGCTTGACGGGAAGCATGTTTATCCAAACCCCAGAGTACTTTTCTCAAGAAATTGTGTTTGTGTTTTGTGAAGTGAATGTTAATGATGTGACTTTGGCACATAAAGTAATTTTCAGAAGATCAAAGTAGAGGCCATCAAGCTACTTGGTCTGTGTTTAACTGATCAGTTAACTCATCTGGAAGTTTCCTAACTTGGGACCAAAACAAAGTGGTGGTCTTAAAACAATACCATGTCACAAAACAGAGTTTTGCTTTATGTATATCTGAGTATCATGTAAATGGAAGGGTGTAGTTGAACAGTGAAATTGTATGACAGATAAATTTCTAAAGCAAAGAAATCACTTCCTCTGTTGTGTCTATGTGGAAGCTGCACATAGCATTTGATGAGGGTACTCAAAGCTGTGCATCATAATTTTGTCTGTTCCATGACCTGGTCCATTACTGGGCATTTTGAATAAGAAAACAATGTTAAATATTACAGCAGTGTAGATGTTCTGCTTTGTTAAAATGATGGATTCTCCTCACAACATTACATGGTATGAAATAAGGATGTGGTATTCTGATTTTACAGCTAAGAAAACTGCAGTACACTGATCTATGGACATTTAAAAGGCAGTTTGTACATCTGATTTTAAAGTCCTGGTATCTTTTCTCTTATCCTTATCTACAAAACAGTGCTTTTTTAGAAATATTAGTTGACAGTTGGGCAAACTTCTGATGTATATGTATACACTTTCCACTTCACATGAGGTCAGTAATGACAATTTATATGTTTCACTCACCATCTAAATTTGAATATTTAAGATGTCTATATTGTCTTAGGAGTAAGTTGTTTTTCATGTTCAGGATATTGTGCAGTCACAATCCAAACACACAAAAAAAGTGCATTCTTTCTGATAAGACCAAATCAGCGTATCTTAAACTGGATGTGCTTAAATACCATCAGTAACATACTCAATGTTTGTTTTGATGCAGATCATGGTAAAGTCAAGCTTCTCCTGGCTGTCTGTTCAGTATCTGTGTTAGAAAAATCACCTTTCATTGACTAACTTTCTGCTGACAGTGGTTGTCAACAGAGGGTCCCCCTGGACCACTTTCAACTGGTGCTGAAAATGATGTTTACTCCTGATGTAATTGGGACCAATCAATTTTAAGGCCCATTACTGGAAAGGATGACTGCATCAATCCGTAATGGGCCAGAAATGTGTTTGTCTCTTTTATACAAGCCGGAAAACAGTTTTCAACATCATTTGAGTAGGAATTAGAAAAGCAGTTGCCAATGATGATTGTCACCAGCTAGTCATTTTCTTAGTGTTGATGGACCCCGAAGTGTAGATGAGAGGAAAGAGGGCAGAGACACAGCTGACAGGCCATTAGTTAGTGGGCTTAACAGCTCTTAGAAAATGCTAATCAGGCACAAACAGTAAGAGACAAATTCTTGTGCAGACAGGTGTGCCCAACTTCTTGCTGAATCCTTACGAGGGCAAAATGTGTTCATAGCTGCTTGTGCATATTTTAGTAAATTATTATGTATGGTTTGGAATAGCTTTGATATTGGAATAAATGAGAAGATAAAGGATTTCAGGAAAGGTCTGAATCTCTTAAACCCAGGTTTGCTTGGCTCACCATGTAGAAGTTGTTGTTTATTGATTGACAGTCTGAGATGTTTTGTTAGAAATCTGTTTACTTTATGGCACTAAAGTGCATTCCACTGGTATTCATGTAAGGTTAAGCACCTTCCAGACCCTGCTGGAGTAACTAGATCAGCATGTTTATCCTCAGTGGACCTTATGCATTTTATAAGAGCTCGAGGTTTGGCCCTATTAAAATCAGTCTGCTAATTATGAGCAGGCCCTGAATATTCTCCATGCTTTGCAAAAACCAGTTGCAGTTCAGAGTATGTAATCACATTTGGGATTAAAGATGAGAAATGGTTTTGCCAATTATTGCTTCACAGAAAAATTCAACAATGTAACCAATTGTTACAATGTAACGATTTTAATTGTAATTTCAAATTGGGTAGAAACTCACTTTACATTTAGTTGGTGTCTGTAATTTACTGTTTTCAGTAAAAAACATTTTTTTCCCTTTTAGTTGCTCCTTCTTGCTCGCATTTCCCACTAGTCTGCTCTAACTCTCCATCTAGGTCTTTCACTGCTGCTCTAAAATTGTTATCCCAGTTACTTTTCCTATGCAAAAGCCAGATAGGACAAATTTTTTGTAGACCTGTGGTCCCCATGAAGTGGAGCAATTTTTGAGCCTTTGCTGATAGTTTTTTTTGTTAGAGCCTGAGCAACACTTTGAAGTGAAGATTGAGTAAGATTGTCGTGTAATGCCTGGAAATTCCAGTCAGGGTGTGAGGCTCTTGGCTGAGCCAGCTCAGGACAAAAGATGACTCCTCCTCTGGGTGCCTCTGCTGTTTCCTTTCTTTTGTTGCTTTCCCCCCCTCGTGGGCTTCTTCACTTTCCATCTTCTGATGCCCATGGGTGCACACACCAAGCTGGTTGCTTTGCCCTGTCAACATATGTTCCCCTGCTCTCTCAGAATAGCTCTGGTTTTACTGTTCTAACATAGCACTATTTAAAAAAAAATAAAAATCACTAGATGGAACAGAATAGCAGCTGTGTAATAGAGGCCAGCACAGTGTCCCAATGGGAGAGGGTCAGCATCCAGGGATTGAGGTTATTCAGGAAATGGGAAACATATTTTTTCTTTCTTTGGCCTACCTCTGACAAACTACTGTTCTGCTGCATAACATTTTTATTCTCACTGGAGTATGACAAGCTGCAGAATGGAGCAAATATATATTGCAGACATTTGTAAAATGCTAGATGACTTACCCTCAGACATAAGTAATAGGTATACTGGTTTGGGTGCAGGAAGAATAATAATTCACTCAGGGAAAGATACAGCAATTGGCCTTGCATCTAATATAATTGGAAATGGTGAAATATAAAGGACTGTCACTGTCTTATTTCTCCCCCCCTTCCTTTCCCTGAAATTAACCACAATCCATTATTTCATGTACTATATGATCATGCCATTTGGGAGCAATAAGTGACCACATTTCCTCAACTTTATCACCACTGTTCTTGATTCTCTGATGTTAAATTCACTACATTCCTAATTTCTATTTTGAGCACATATGCTGGCCTTTAATTTGCAATTTACATGGATGATAGGGTGCTATTCAGAAACCTGTTTCTGCTGCCTTTGTGGTTTTCACCTCACCTCATGTGGTCATTAGGATGAACAGCATATAATTAACTAAATTCATGTAAAGTCCTGAATTGCAAATGCTTCTCTCTACCTCTAGTTTCTTAAAAATTAGAGAAAAATCTAAACATAACTAAAACAAAAGTTCCAGTGCTTTTTCACCAGCTGTTAGAATCAACTTCTGTTTTGTATGTATGTGACAATTTGGACTGAATCTATCAAATCTATTTATTTGTTTCTTTTATCAGTGATTACACTTGTGTATCATGACAGATTAAAAATTATAAGATCTATTGTGGGCAGGCAGCCAACAGCGAAGCCTGTTTAGCTTGTCTGCTTAGCTGAAGCCATATGGACACAAAATTACTTTCCTATTGCATGTAAAATATTTGCCAAAAAGTAAATTTTTTTCCTTTTCTTTTAGCAATACCATTTCTATTTGTCACTGACTGCTGCAGTTTATGAGTTTGTTGCATTGTACCCAGAGTGAAACTTTACATTGGAAAAAGAAGCAGAGGTTATAATGAGAAACTTCAAGCTGAGAACTTTCTTGCTGGTGAAATACTATCTTGAGAGGTTAATTAACTTTGTGAAGCGACAAAAGAAAATCTCAAAGATTTCCCAGTAAAGGAGGAATTATTCTTTTACTTTCTATTTCCTCTAAACTTTATTTTATGTTCCCCAACTTTTGTGTGAAACTTCAATTTGTTTGACACTTTTGAATACCAGGGACAGAATGCCATTAAGAATAATTCAGTAAGACAGCCCTTGGAAATTGGCTTAGGTTGGCCCATGTGCTAGAGCAGGAAAGAGTTCACAAACCTTGTAAAGGGAAAAGAAGGATAATTTGTGTAGTTCTCTAATGTCCCTGAGGTCTCTGCTGTTCCCATGATTGCTTTGCTAAATGGAGAATGTTTGGACTCTCCTATCTGTGGTTGAGCCTTCTGGCCAAAGTTTTCTGAACCCATAAATTATGGTAGTGACTTTTGCACAAGCAGAAAGAGCCAGTTGTGTACTCAACATGCTGGAATACTCAGCCTTCTTGTTCCCATGATTGTGCAAAGCAGCAAATAAGTGGCATTGTGGGGATGTTGAGGTGGAGTTGTATCATTGAGTTACATACAAGCTACATGTCTAGTACAGAGAAAGAAACTCACTATGACAGAATTACAGTTTCTCTTCAGTGTAGCTGCAATCTCCTAGGCTGCAGTACTCAGTAGCAGAGCAGGGGTTAGTTTATATTAAAAGAGGGTACAACATAGGAAAAAAACCTATACTCTTAAAAGTTCTCTGAAATTTTATGATAAAACCTAATATTTGTGTCCTTCCAATGCTTTAATTTTTCACTATGCTTCTAAGAAAAAACATTTTTCTTTTTCAAATTGTATTTTATGCTTATGAATTTCTTCCTTATCATGTTATCTTGTGTGTAGGTCTTATCTTACAGTCTCTGTCAAGCAGAACTCTGTTGGAATAAATTAGGTGGAGTTCTATTTAGTTTGATGTCTGATTTGACAGGTCGTTCAAAGCTTATTTAAAAAATCAAATTTTATTGTTTATTTTAAACAAAACTGTGGGTTTTTTTGACAGGTATCCTATAAGAAGGATGTGCAAGATACTCATAGGTACACCGAAGTGCTGAACAGGCCAGACATAAAGAAGGCAACTGAGATAACGAAGATAATAAGTGATGTATGTTCTCCTTTTACTCTCTATATTTTTTTAGACACGTAATTTTTTTACTCCAATTTTGATCAGATTTTATTTAGAATGCTGCTGGAATGCTCAAATGCCTTGAACAGAAAATCTGCACCCCAAATCTGATAGAGAGATTTGATTAAAAGAAATCCAAACATAACCAAAACAAACCAGTCCTGCCTGGCAGGCTAGTAAGCTATGGGTTTCTCATTTTTAGATATTGACAGTATGATCTTTGCAATTATTGGTAATTAATGTAAAGACAGCGTGAAAATTGCTAAAGTTGGTTATGTTTCAGCTTTATTCATGATAACCATTCTCAAAATAAGTCTTGTATGCTATATTGCACTTCAGAAGACATCTCAAACCTTTTTTTTAACTTGGTGTGAGAGAAGCTGGGATCCCAGGATACCCCTTCCTTTTCCCATCTCAGCTGACAGTGGCAGGAAAATGCAATTCCCTGCTGTCCTTCCAAGAGCTGTGCAGATGCTGCTTCTTCCATGGGGGTTCTCCTCCCTGAGCTCCCCTCTCAAATTCTTTGCCCTTCCACTGTGACCTCAATGCACAGGTGAAGGAGCAGTTTCAGAAGCAGCAGTATGTGATGCAGTTTAGTATTTTACTGTAGACAAGTCAAACAATATATATACTGAAAGCCCTGTGTCAAGTTTTTAAGTAATTAATTAAATATGAGACTGACTAGACACATTCAGAGAGACAGATTTAAGAGATTGAAATTCACCTTTTAATATTCAAGATTTTTTGTAAACCAAGAACTACTACTAAGTGTAACACTCAACATGCAAATTTACTAATTGCTGTTCAAGTGCTCTTAGAGTGGCTTTGGGACATTTATTTCTCCCAGTTTGTTCTTATGATGTGTCCTTGCTGATTCACAATGCTTGAGTAATGCAAGAAGCCTGTTTTAGGCAATGGGTAATTTAGTTTGTGGTGATGCAAAGCACCTATTGTTGATTCATCTGTGTTTTTTTCTAATGCATTGTGGGAAAAAATCGCAGCAATTTGCATGGGAGGCAGTTCAGCTGGAGAGATCACATAACATTAACCTTGTGGGACTAATTCAGCTCTGTGACACCAGTGCAGTCTCACTGACATCCAGCAAGACCGCAGTGGTAAAACTGAGAGTGGAATTTGACCTTACAGTTCAAAAAAGTTGCCCCTCAGACTAGTTTGATTTCAAGACTACTTTCAGCTGCTGCAAATAATCTTATGTTAACTGTAGACACTGTCATAAGAAATCCTGAGCCACTGTAACTCATTCTGCCTTGATCGAGAGGACAATATTTCTCTGGCTTAAACTGTGCATTTGGTTAAAATTGAATTTTTTGAATGCTGCACATTGTGTTTTACAATTAATAAATACTATATTGTTAAGGAGCTGAGCCCTGAGAAGGGCTTTAGTCGAAGCTGATTAGAGCAGTAGTGTCAATGCAGACCATTACGTGAGTTTTTCTACTAGCTTTAATGCTTACATTTCTCTTGATTAAAAAAACCCAAACAATTTATTAGTGATTCATATCCCCCCCTTTCTTTTTAATTTTTTTTTTTTTTAAGGCTGAGTACAAGAAAGGAAGGGAAGAGCTGAATAAGGAATCTGCTGTACTTGGAAGACCTGATTTTGAACATGCTAAAGGAGTTTCAAAACTTTTAAGCCAAGTAAGATTCTCCATCATTTTACAATGATTTCATCCAAATATCTCTTTCCTAGTAATGAAAGGAAATACTTGGATTTTTAGATGATTATTTCTAATGGCCTTGAAGACTACGTTCTCAAACTTTTCATATAGCATTGCAATGACTGGTAAATTTTGCATTCTTGGGAAACCAAATACACATTTTGAAGCAAAAATACAATGAACTTTGACTACAACTTGTCTCTTGTGGAGATGGTGTATATTTATACAAATTTTCTAGGATTTCTAAAATATTAACTGTATGTAATTTAGAGGCAAATTTTGCTCCTCATTCAGTTTGAGTGGAACCTTAGCCTGTGATTAATCCCCCTGAAGTAACTGAGGTCTTTTGTGTAGCTGCTTGCTAATGTGAGTAATGGGATCTGAATTTGGCCTGACATGTAAACCACTCGCCTTCCTTCCCCCTGAAACTGAACCTTTTATGTACTACTGTTATAAATTAACCTAAAAAAAAAAATAAAAAAAAGAAAAATCTGGGATAGAAATATTCCCTCTTCCTCTTACAGTTTTCTACTTATAAGATGTACACATAAGACTCTACTACAGATCATCCTGACATTGTGAAAACAGATTTTTCACTTTTCACTGCTGGTCTGTTTGTGTTTTTTGTTTTGGTGTTTTTTTTCTCTTTTTTTTCCTCTTTTTTTTCTTTTTTTCTTTTTTTTTTCTTTTTTCCCCCCCTTTTTTTTGTCCGAAGTAGTTCTTTAAAAGTGCCTTGCATAATCCTTGCTAGTAATCCTGTCCAGCTACCTTTGGAGCTTTTGAAAACACAGGCACTGCCCTCCTGTAAGAGGAGGATAGTGCCCTTTGATTGAAGAAGGCTGTGTCAGCCTTCCCAGGGCCAAAAGACTTCTCAAGTGTAAATAGTGTATATACTAGGACAGACTCAACATCAGCGATATGTAAAAGATGCATGTGATTTGGCCAGATACTAAATGTCTTCCCTACAACTAGTATAAAATGAGAATTATGCCATAGAGAACAAGCTGGAAAACAGTGCAGTGTCTGCAGGAGGTAGAGCTCCTTTTGCTGTTATTCTTAGATACCTGCTGCATGATTTCCTGTTTCACACCATTGTAAACTTTGGAGCATTACACAAAGAGAAAAAGAAGGAAATAAGTGTTTTTTATTGCTTTGTTGGTGATGTGCTCAGAATCGAAATAAGTTTGTGTTTTTCAAATAGATATCTGTCTTCTGTTTTATAATCGATCATGTTCTCATTTCTCTGCTGATGGGCAAGTCTGCTGAGATTATTTTATGTTTAGCATTGTGTAGGCTTGGAAGTCAGCCTGTGCTTTCTAGAGAGAACCAGCGTGATGCTGCTCAGACCTGAGTGTCACTTACAGGAAATGGGACTTTCATTTAGCAAACATGTTCAATAGTTTTTAAAAGGGTCTGTATCTAAATATGGTGTGTAATGTCCTTTATAACTACTCATTGGCTGCCTACACACTCCTGTCCTTGCAGCTGCCTGTTTTTGTCAATGAGACCAAACTGCAACCCTTTCCCAATAGCCCTCTCCATCTTCTCAAGCCTGGTACCCATGAGATTGTGGCCAACAATCACAAGTGAAAAATATCAGCTGGATCATGGGGTCCTGTAGGCTGATGAGCAGCTAAATGGAAGGCTTCATCAATGCACTTTTTATCTCATTTTTTTTAGATGTGCTTTTTATCTTGGACAATGCAAGCTGCATCTGCAAATGCTTTATAATAGGGCCTCCTCACTGCCAGGAACTGGGATGGCAGCAGTTCCAGTTGAGATCCTTCTGTGGAAGGCAGCATTTACTGTGCAATTTTAAATTCTTTAGAGAATCCAAATAGTGCAGAAGGTGTGACAGGAAGGGAGGAGAAGTTGACAAAATGTATCTTGCATTTGGTTTATTTGTAAAGATTCTTACTAAACCTTGGTGATCTGAGCTCTGCAGTCCCTGGATCCAAGTTTTGGGATCCTTTCTTGTACTGTTCTCCTCAGTCTACCCTGCTGTGGCTGCTTGCAGTGTGTGTGAGGGGGGCTGTGCTTTCAGAAGAGGAGGCAGCACCTCAGCCTGACACTCTGCCTGCAGCCTCCTGGAGGGTGCAAATACTGGGCAGCTCTCAGCAGCAGGGAGATGCACTCAGCAATTCCCCCATGTCCTCTGAAGGGAAGGCAGTGGCCATGAGTTGTCTAATGTTCTTATATATTATTTGAATCATTATAACACTTAGACACACTAATCATAAATCAAGAGCACAGAAAAATGAAGATGACCCCTGTGTCCAAAGAGCAGGGTGGTGGGGCAGGATGAGGAATGCACCTGTGCTGGAGGACAGAAGGAGACCTAAATATAGGTCAGTCATGTCAGTCCTCTTCTTGCAAGGATCATGGAACAGGCTTGTAACACTTACAAGATTTAAAAAAGAGTAAAGTTAATGATCTCTTTATTGTCTCCAGACTTTCTGGCTTTTAGAGTTTCCATTTGTTTCTCAGAAAATGGGAAGATCATAAACTTTTTGTGCTGAAAGTTGATAATCTCCCTTAATTGCATGAATCTATAAGCTGCGACATGCAGAGAAATATTAGTTATTTGACCCTCACAATAAATTTGCAAAGTTGACAATTCTGATGGTTGTAATGGGAAGAGAAGATGATAACATGTTTTAATGTGGTGCATATGGGTAGGTAATTTAGGGAGTATAGAGAACAGGAGCAAGAAGAGGTCAGGCAGTGTGGGTGTAACGAAGGGAGAAAGCAATCAAGGCAAGCAGGAAAGCAAACAAAGCGAAGAAAATAGTGTTAATGTTTGACTGGCACTCAAGGCTCTACAAAAATCACTGTTTTCTCTCTCTCTCCTTTCTTTCCTTTTTTATTTTTTATTTAACAAAGCTTTTGACAACAACAGCAGCAAAAATAATAGCTCCCAGAACTAGTATATTTACCCACAGCATGTGGTAACCCTTTTCTGTTGATTTTAAATGAAATTTAAAACAGAAACTGTGTTAGCCCTTGTGAAAACATGAAGCTTGTCAGTTTGCCTAGTGTGCATTGTATAATTTGGACTATTTTTTTATAATTTTTTTATTAAAACAAGCTCTTGTTCATGCCCTCTTTATGTTTTTCAATGCATTTTATTAGCTTTTTCAAAGAGCTGCTGATATGAAGTATTCCTCTTAAGGTGTTCAGTAATTGGTTTTAGGATGAATAATTTTGGGTATTTATATTTGTTGCTGAATCTGGTGTTTATTATTTTAGGGATAAAACTGTTAGAGGTAGAATGTTTTTCAAAATGCACCTTCTTTGAGATTTTCAGTAACAACCTAAAGAACCTAGGATTTTCTCAATCTTTCTTTGCTTTAAAGTCTACTAGTGCTTTTAGCAATGAATGTTTAAATTTTGCTCTTTATTTATGCTACATTTCCTTCAATATATATGTGCTCTGACAGGTTTTTTCCTTTTTTAAGATGTTTTCATATGATCATGAGGAAATGCTTTAGCTGCAAGTGTCTGCTTCATCATGGGATCCCAGTGGTTGAATGATTCAATTTTTGTAGTTTCTTTGTAAATCTGAACAGTGGGTGATGTCATCCACTTCTGAAACTGAACACTCCCTGTGTGAACAGCTTTGAACTACAGATTTGATTTAGGAATGTTGCTGCTAAGCTTCAAAAGACACTGCTCTGTCCAGCTGCAATTCTGACTTTTATAGGTTTTGTGCAAGGCCAATGAGAAGTTTGTTTATCCAGGCCTTATTTAATTCCAGTTTGGTTTTTCAGGGATGTTGTTGTGTTAAAAGCCTGCAGAGTCTGCTCTTTCTTAAGCAGTCTTTAGAGAGCAACCTCCACGCATTTCTTTTAAATTAGCCCCCACTATATAATCTCTAAAAAAATAAACAAACTTAATACTTTAATGAAGATGTTAAATAAGTAACCATCCTTTTAAGCCCTCATTAAAGTAAAGCTCTTGGTTAATGATGAAATTTGTAGATAAGCATCCACTAACAACTGTCAATTCTACTCCCACTTGTTTGCTCTTCCATCATATTATAGCCTTGTTAAGACCTCACCCTTTCAGATGGCTTAAAAATCATATGAGATATTTTTCTTGTTTTTATTCAGAAATCTTTCAGGCATATTTCTTCTCTTTAAACTGCATTCACCCTGTTCAAAAGGACGATGAATACTGTGTGCTTTCCTGAACTATGACTCATCCATGGGCTTGCTCTTCTTTCTTCACTCTCTCTTACCCCACGCTTCCTTTCAAAAGGGAGAAAGAACCAGAAAAATGTTGGTAAAAGAGAAAGCGTACATCTATGTAGCTTTCAATGCAGCAAATCCCCTGTGACAGGTCAGTTAAATGACTGCTGGAAGTGCTCTGGAGACACTGCAGTGTTGTCTGATATTACTGCATGTGCTCTGCTTTGCCACAGAGCGACTCCTGCGATGGGGAGGGGAGCGAAGGCAATGAGCTGAGCAGCCAGGGGAGACAGCAGGTCCTGGAGCTGCCAGACAGCCCTACTGCAACCAGAACATTTACAGTCATGTTGGTTGGGGGGGGCTCCTTTGATTTTGGGACTCTTCTGCACATTGGCATCAGGATGTGGGGCCCCATGAAGACTGGGTTCACTGGTCCCCCCTCTGTCCTTCAGTGGCAACAATGTGATCTGAAGTGACACTAAACAGGATCTATTACTGGGACCTCTAGGTTGAAATGTATTGCTAAAAAAATTTTTAAATGATGGCATGAAATGGCTGCAGCTGGAAGACAGCAAGCCTGTTGTGAGCAGAGGTCACAACTTTGGCACCAACGCTTTCCCACTTAACAAGAATTTCAAGTAGCCTGTTGTGCATTGGATCTGTGTGTATTGTTTGTGGCCATTTGTTGGCCAGGAGAAGGCAGCCTGCAGTAGTTGGATATTAAAATTGATGTTGTTGTGATATGGGTAAAGGAGTGAAAGACAGTTTTGCTCACCCTGCTGACTTGATCTCTGGCGTTTTGAATGACATATTGCAGCGCTGCCTGATTTTCATTAGAAGGTAAGTTTTGGATACACTTTTAAAGAGAGAAAAGCCCTCTGGTTTATTCCTTCACTGCGTATACAGAGCATGGATTTGCCTTTGTCTTTGTATTCAGATATATGCTTTTGCACTTGATCCAATGCCAAGGCAAATATCAAACAATATAAACCAGATGACTCTACCAGAAGGCGATAGATACCCTCTTCTACTGTTAGTGTGAAAGATTATGAAGTTCATCATGTGTTCAGATGAAATTTCTCTTTAAAATAACAATGTTTAGAATTTCCTCACTTAGAAAAAAATTACCTAAGTGCTGGAATATTAATGTAGTGCTTGAGCATATATGGCTAGTTCCTTCTTGTGTGGCTTAGTTTTGGTTTCTTTTTATTCTGATTAATGAAATAGTGGGCATTGTGGCTAAAGATAATGAGGTTCTGTGAGCTAAATCATGTTGAGGGTCTGTTGAGGCAAGGAAGAACTGAAAAAGAAAAAAAATCCTCTTCCCACAACTAAGTCTGAGAAAAAAGATATTGAAGATTGTTTGAGGTGGCTTAACCACTTTATCAGGCATTCATGTGGGAATAGAGAATAAAGGAGTAGGGAAAAATCCATGTATTTATTTAGTGCAGAGCGTGGTAAATTATAATGGATGTTGCATAGGCTCAGATATCAGGTGTCTGCCTAACATTCATGAAAGCAGCATAATTCAGACTGAACTTTATTCTCCTGCATTATGCCCAGCTGTTGGAAAGAACCAGACATGTGTGCAGTCTCCAGATGTTTGATGATCACTCACGAAGGGAGCAAAGGAGGGAGATATACTATTTGTTCAATTTCATATTTTCAGATTCTGAATTCAGTTTTTTTGGCATTTTTTATGGAATTTTTGTGATTTATTTACTTTTTATGTCATTGTCTCCATATTTATGTATCGCTTATTTCCTCTTACATGTATTGTCATTACCCCTTTTTCTTTTGAATGAGAAGAAAAGATGGTGAAAGTGAATGGCAGGCAGTCATTTAATTATGCTTTCTAGCACTGTAATGAGGTGGGCATTATCCCCAAGAAAGGACTCTACTGAGATTCCTCAGTGTCCCATGGGAAATTTCTGGCAGAATTAAAAATAGACCTGGCAGTTCTGGTGGCAGTCTAGCATAGTGGGAGTGACACATGGACCTGGTGGTGGGAAGTTTGATTCTGATTTCCCACTTCCAAGAGGTTGAAAAATTTACAAGTGATTTGTTTTACAAATGTTGCAATTTATTCACCTTAGCTTTTTTTTTGTTAAAACCACAATTTTGATGTTAATTATGAATCGAATTATTCTCAGTGAATAGATTATTATTGCTAGTCAAACAGTTCTATTTTATTTGATTACTCATGTGAGTCATATGATTTTGTTTCTGTTTTCTTTTTATAAATCCTTCAGCACCAGTAATCATATATGACAATCTTAAAATTTTAGTAAAATTCCGATATATAAAACTTAATTTGAAACCAACTCAAGACTGTCACAGGTGTGGGTAAACTGAGCTTCTATAAACTTTGTTTAAAGATTTAGGAATAAAGCAATTGCATTTAATAAGCTTCTTTGTAGTCTGAATTCTCTGCCTTTTTAAAGTGCTACATGTTAATATTGGATATGTTTGTTCTGGTGAAAGGTAAAATACAAAGAGAAGTTCAGTAAGGAAATGAAGAGTCACCAGTACAATCCTCTTGACAGTGCTTCCTTCAAGCAAGCACAGATTGCATCCACCTTGGCAAGCGATGTAAGTTAATTGGCTTTGTTTTTACACGCATTTACACCCTGAATAACCTAACGTTTGTTCACAAGTAGAATTTCTTTCTTCATCTTTTGAATTCTTCTGAGCTACAGTCTGCTCTACAGTGTGTAGCAGATACAGCATGTCATTCATTTCTTCCTCTGCTTTTGACAATGGGCCTGAAGAGTTTTTCATAACCATTTTAGATGAGATTCGACTTGCTTAATTTTGTGTGTCAAAAGGTATGAACCTCTTTCACTTGAGCTAATTGCCTTGTACTTGGTCCCTTTTAATTCAGCAAAGAAATAAACGGGTCTAGAGGTCAATTCTTCTCAGCTATTGGAGGTGCCTGTTGTCTCTCCAGTGGTTATAGGAGGAGGTTACATGAGCAGTTCAGATTTGGATGTCTGTCTTCTCGACTTCGTTCTTCTGGTTGATCTTCTCAATGGTATTACAAAATACAGCAGGCCCTAGGTTCAGCAATGAGTGTCTGCTGCTGGAGCCAGACTGGAGAAAACATCTATATCGAGTGCTGATTGGGATCATCTTGGGATGATACCTTTGAAAGTGTGTCTAATGCTAAAAATGTGATCTCTTCCTTGAGGCTGTGAGCCAGATAGCCAAAAGACTTCATTCTGTAGTCCATAATTTCTGAAGTGTGAGGTACCATGCAATAGGAACAGGAAAGACTGGCTCTGGAAAGGGTACAGAAGATTATGTAATTATTTCCAAAATCTAAATGTGTAATAAAATATAAATTGAAACAGTTATTGTTATAAGAAATGGGCAAATTGAAGTGAAGAACATGATACATATGTGGAGATGACTAAAGGTATTAGTTTAAAAGTTGTCTTATCCAAGATAGGTAAGGTAGCTAGTTTTCTTCCTGTAAAGTTGGGCATACAGGTCTCAGAAGAATGGAAAAATCCTGCTGTAGGCTGATGAGAAGTTACTTTCTGCTGCTTCATTAAGTGATTATCTTTTGCCCTGGGTCACTATATTGCTTATATTTGCAATTTACAAGCAATCTGTATTGGTTAAAATATCCAGGAGCACGTCCCTTTAACTGCTGTGTATCAAATGTTTAAATTGGACAGTGTAATTCCTGAAGCAGGGGGAAAAAGAAAGAAAGGTGTTTAAAATGAAGACCCGAAATATTGAGGAAGGTGCTCTTGAATTAAATGGGTGGTGGGAAGGAAGGGGAGAGGAAAAAAGAAGAAAATTAATTCTTGCCTGAAAACTCGTGTAGAATGTGATTTTGTTGTAAGTGTCCTTTTTTGGAGGAAAAGTTCGAGTAGTTCCTAAGTACTTACTCAGCAGAATGAGTCCTGTGTTGTTCTTTCCTTTTCGTTGAAATAATAGTAGATGACCACCATCTAGTGGCTGGGAGAGATTGTTCAGGCAAGCACTTAATTCTTCCCTTTCTGAATGGTCACACTGTAGTACAGAGCTGTGAATTATTTTATTAATCTTTAGTTTGCATAACCTTAATTCTCTTTCCAGGTGAACTACAAGAAAGATTTGGAAAGCCTACATGATCCAGCATCTGATCTACCAAACCTGCTGCATTTAAACCATGCTTTAAATATCAGCAAAACACAGAGTGATGTAAGTTACCTTTTTAAGACCAGCTGAAAAATAAATCTAGTAAGGAATGTACTGTATATAGTCATGGTAGGAAACACATTATTGCTCTCATATGTAGTGGGCAATAGTGTTGTAACTGTAGTAGATGAGGGGTGTAGTGAAGGAAAATAGGTTTTTATGAAGACATAATTCAGTTATTATAACATAATATATACTGCGGAAGAATCACACAGACTTCTGATGATGAATGCTTCTTTTCATGTGTCTGAAACATTGTCTATTTTTTTCTTTTTTCTAAGACCTAAAATACTTTTTTCCTTGCAAATCTCTTTTTGTCCAAGATCTTGCTTTCATCTGCAAGTCTCTGCACAGAAGTGACTGTTATGCTAGTTTAATATTTGAACTTTTTAAATAAACAGCCTCTGGAGTGTTACCTTATTCTTGGGCTTCTCTAGCTAAACTTTTTTCCCCTCCTAACTGTCTGAGTCTTCCTGCACTGGGTCAGATAATAGGCACACACTCCATTCTGCCATGTGGCAAGATTTGCCCCTTGATGGGACTGGTGGTCTGATACATGATCATGGTGGGGATTGAAATAGGAAGGAAGGGCTAGGAAACCCCTGGCTCCTGTGCTGTGATAAAGGTTCTTTCCCACTCCAAGAGCACCTGTGCTGCCTGTGTGGTGTCTGTAGGCTGGTTAGCTGCACTTGTCATCTTTACTCCAGAAAACACAACAAGCCTGCAGAACTGCTGTGGAGAGGCACAAGGGGGTGGTGTTGGGAAGGAAGGTTAGTCTGTGGTTGGCAGGAGTTGAGTGTTTCATAGACAGTTAACTCTAGTAAGTAGGAGCATACTGGGTCATCTTTTGAGTCAGTGCCTGCTTCTGTCTAAAATAATCAAAATAATCCATCTATACTTGATTTTTGTGCTTTTTTATTTTTTGAGAATTTAAGCTTGTTTTTTGTCTGTCTCATTCCCTCTGTGAAGCTAACACTGATTAGCCCCTTTTGTATGAATAGTAAATGAGTTGGAGTCTTTTCCTTCCTGCATTCTTCATGCTCTTTTGGCCCAAATCTAGTTTCCTTCTAGTGTCTGGTAAGATAGGCAGTCTTTTTGCTGATTAAATGAACACCCTCAGAATGGACTTCATCAGTTTATCATCTTAGCTCTAAGGATGCAGAAACCTGGACTTTCTCTTAAGGCAGATCATGTCTTGCAAAATGTATTTCTTTCTTTTGTCCTGGAGGCGTTGATTCATAATGTCCATGTGCTCACCTGAGGACTCTGTAAATACTAAGCCTATGATTTTTGCATTGTCCAAGTCCTGGTGGGTGTTTTTATTTGGTGCAAGAAGAGAAATGCTTTGCCAATCCCTAAGCTCCCCACTAAATATTTGTCTTTTAAAGAAATCTCATTTTCATAGTCCTTCTCAGATTTGACCTCTCCTTGTCATCACTTTTATTTAAACACGGTTTACTCTTCTTCCTTTCTCCCTCCTTTTCTTTACTTTCCTTGTGTTCTCCTTGTCTCTCCACAGCTCATACCAAATCTGTTTTGTAATCTGCCACCATTGTAAAAAACAGTCTTCCTGACTTCCCTGTGTTAACTGATTTCCAAAGACTGGTCCTATATCTTACAGTAATTTTTGTTGTTGTTGGTTTTTTTGGTGTGGTTTTTTGTGGGTTTTCTTTAGGCTTTTTTTTTTGTGTGTGTGTGTGTTGTTGGTTTTTTTGTTTTTTAATTGCCCAGTTTTGCTGTTTCCCTGCAGTATACCTTTCTCCCTTGAACTTTGTTTCTCATTATCTTCTACATAACAGCTACACCTGCTCCAGTGTAACAGATTGAAACCTCTATGGTTAATTAAACTCATAAACTAATATTGTTGATTTAATGAATGAGTTTTCTTATTGACCTAGAGTGTTAACTGGTGTGTACAACTTTATGAAGCAC
Organism: Toxostoma redivivum; assembly: GCA_013397375.1. Taxonomy (NCBI): domain Eukaryota; kingdom Metazoa; phylum Chordata; class Aves; order Passeriformes; family Mimidae; genus Toxostoma; species Toxostoma redivivum. The sequence goes on along the minus strand of VXBI01007947.1, from coordinate 910,627 downwards.
TTATACTGTAATATCAATGCAAGGCTGTTATACATATCAGCTTTCATGGGAATAAATTCCAGCAGTTAAGAGGAAAGCTTCATGGGCATCTTTGGACATAAATAAACTGATTTTGACAAGTCAAACTCATACTGGTTTTATTATTTTGATGAGGAAGAAAATTGCAAGGTGGAATTCTCCTTTTAGACAGTATTTCATGGTCTCACTTGGGGTGGAGGTAATTTTCTTCCTAGTAGATGATACAATGCTGTGTTTTGGATTTAGGATGGAAATGTTGACAACACACTGATGGTTTAGTTGATGCTGAGCAGTACTTACATTAAGTCAAGAACTTTTCAGCTTCTCATGGTGCCCTGCCTTTGAGGTGGCTGGTGGTGCATGAGAAGCTGGGAGAGGACACAGCCAGGGCAGCTGACCCAAACTGGACAAAGGGATATCCCACACCATATAGTGTCATTCTCAGTATGTAAACTGGGGAAAGTTGGCCAGGGACAGGCCAAATATTGATAGGTCAGTAGTGAGTGACGTTTTTTCATTTTCATCTCTTTTTTTTTTTCACTTTATATCTCTCTCTTTTTGTTATTTTCTTTTTATTACTGTTCATCATCATCATTATTATTATAGCTTATTTTATTTAAATTATTTAACTGTTCTTATCTCACACCACAAATTTTCTCACTTTTACCCTTCTGCTTCTCTACCCCATCCCACTGGGGTGAAGTGTGTAAGCAGTTGTGTGGGGCTTAGTTGCTGTCTGTGGTTGAACTATGATAGGTATATATGTAATTCTGGTATGAACTAGGGAGACACAAAATTTGACACTTTGATACATGTAGAACAGCTAATTTAATGTTTTTCACATTTTAAATCTGTTCCTATTGTGGAGACTTTGAGATACTAATGAAATACAGGCTAAAAAATAGGGAGCTTAGATGTATTTCATTTTAATGTACAGGGTGAATAAATAGAATTTAGGAGACTGAATCTGATGCTTGCAGTTTAGCTTAACGTAGCAAAAAGTTGTGAGTTTAGCTAATTTGATTTTACAGAATTAAAAAAAAAAATTCTTCCATTAGCTGAGGAATGGAGTAAAAGTATGAGATCAGTATCTGTAGATGGGGGTAATTTTCATTTGTTTCCACTACTAAAGTGATCTTGTTGTGTGACATTTATAGTTCTTTCCACTAGGAGGCAAACGCAGACCATCATATGTGTTCCTTTGCTCTTCAAGTGTAAATAATAATGTTTATTTTCTATGGAACATAGAAACATCTGACTTTTAGATTAGCAGGACAAGCATTTTCTCTAGGAATGTAAAAAAGCTATTTTTATCATATTCTTTTTTAAAAAATATCATTACAACATTTCAAATTTGACAGAACTCCCCAGTTCGTAGGACTAAAATATACTTTTTACTTCTATGCTTTTTCTTTCATAATAATTTTAAATAGTATTTAAATTACAAAAATTTATGGATTTTATCTGTGAAAATAATCTTGTATTTTTTTGTTTCACTATGAATATAAGAACTCATTTAAGCAAAGCAAGTGTTACTGTCACTTCAGCCCAGATGCTGCAGAAAAAATCCATCTCAAAGAAAATGTAGTGCTTCAAAGTCAGGTGTACACAACCACAAACAAACAAATCTTGTAAAGAGAAAAATGCAGCATTTTAACAGGGATTAAATCATGCACAAAGCCACATGATAGATTTCAGTGATGTACAGTGCATATTCAATCAGAAGCACCCCATGAGGATAGAGGAGAGAGTTTTTGCAGGACCCAAGCATAATGCAGAAGCCTGAAAGGTATAGAGAAATTCAGACATCACTGACATTTTTGAAGAGACCTAGAAATTAAAATTACATTACTCGCTATAAATGTAATATTTTGATTTGTAGCTATTTGCTTTCCTTTAAGACTATTCCACTGACTGATGGAGATAAGTAATGTGTTTGCCAGTCTTAATCAAAAGAGTGTGAATGAATGAGTTCAAAAGGCTTCTTCAGGTTTCCAAACAAAGTGTATTTCCTTTGTGAGTTAGCATAAAGGAATGAGGTGATGTTTTAACCTGTGTTCTTCAGTGTGATTTTGCTGCCAGCTCTAAGGTCATGGTCCCTGGTAGATGGGAGGGGAATGTTGGTGCAGGAGTGGACACTACTGGAGCAGTAGTTTTCCTTCCCTTCCCTCTCAAAACACAAACAAAAGTGCATTTGAGAGTGGTGCTTCTGAGCCTGAAACAAAGACTTGTGGGGCCTGGCTGGGAAACAGATTTTGTTGTTGTTACAGTAAATGTGTTGTTTTATGGAAACATAGCAGGGGATCCTATTAAAAAACTTCCAACTCTTCAGACTTAGGTCATTTGGCCAAACCTGTGCAATTAGTTTAAGTATTGTGATTGATGCTCCTTATTCCTGTTATATTCAAAGTTCACAATTTCTAGGTCTGAATTGTGTAGAAAGGGAATAAATGACTCAAAAAATATTACATTATCTCATTGCCCTATTTCCCCAACAGGTTAAGTCTGGGAGAAGTCTTCCAAGTCAAAACATCTGAGGAGTATGGCTAAGACAGGATTTGTTTCTTACCAAGGCAAGCAAGATCTCATATTCTCTCAACTGTTAACAGATTTCATTTTAATCTTCCTAGGTCAAGTACAAAGAAAATTATGAAAAATCTAAAGGCAGATCAATGCTGGAGTTTGTGGATACACCAATGTATCAAGTTTCAAAGGAGGCTCAAAAGATGCAAAGCGAGGTAAGTAAAAATGTACATTTTGAACAAGTGAAATTTTGATCAACAGAGAGGTTAACAGACATCTTGTACTCAGGTTAAGAAAATGTACGAAGCAGAGAGTAAATTGTGGATATGGTAGAATTATACTGAGTAATTACCTCTGCTATTCTGTAGCTCAATTCTTCTTGTGAATTTGCTTTTTTCTCAAAAGGCCATTAGTACTGACAGTACACACTCATCATTTAATTGAGAAGAAGCTCAAGAGGTCATCCAGATTGGAGATTAATAACTTCTAAAATTTTCACTTGAAATCCATCTTTAGGGAGAGATGGTTCTCATGTGGGAGCAAGTGAAGCCACAAAACCCAGTCCAACCCCATGATTTAACTGAAACATCCTCCTGCCTTTCCAGCCTGGGAAACTCATCAAGGAAGAAGGACTGTTCCCAGGCTCCAGAACAGCACTGGCTGTCCTATATCAGGCCATGTTTTTCTGACTTTTTTTAAACAAAAACTTCAAATAATGGAGATTTTGTGACTTCCCAGACAATCTAGTCCAGTGCTTTACCATCCATCCTGAGTGAGATGGATGCACCTGTGTCCCCATGCTGCAGTTTGATTCCATTAGTTTTGCTGTGTCATGGAAAATAGATGATCTCAACCTCTTGGTAGAAACTTTAATGAGTTTTAAACCATTACCTTGTGTGCCGTTTGTCTTCTCTTTACCAAGAAAACTGTTTCTTTCATAGATCAGGTTCAACATTCTCTTTGGACATACTGTACATATATTTTTGTCTAGATTGTATCTGTTTGTATAAATAAACTAGATAATGAAATGCATAATGAAATTTCTTATTAGTATGAAATCTAATTTATGGCAGGGCTCATTTCTGGGTCTGTTTACAATGTCTCTTCAAAAATATGCTTGGAATTGCATATGTGTGTGCCATTAATTGTTGGTTTTGCTACAACAGAAAATGTACCGCTGAGATTTTGAAGAAGGGATCAAGGGAAGACCTTCACTGGATTTAGATAAGACCCCAGAGTTCTTGCATATAAAAGAAATCACTAATCTTCTGAGAGAGGTAAATGATTTTTATTTACTTTTTTCTTTTGTTAAGTCATAAATGAGCAATAAGCAGCATCACTACAAGCTGCTGAGTGCTGAATAACTTCAAATTTTCTTGGCACCTGCATACAAGTATCTTCTCAAGAAAAAATTGCTTCACATCATTTTTTTATTCTGCATAGTCATATAGTAAGGAAATTATAAAGCTCAGCACACCTGAACCAGACTATCACTTCTCTTTTCAGATAGATAAAGGGGTGGAAGGAAGGATTTCCCTTGGTGTCCAGATGGCACTTTTTCCCTTTGAGTAATTATTTCACCTTTATGGTAACCTGTTGTGGTTATACAGATACCTTGAATTGCATAGAGTCCCTTATAACTAACTTAATTAAAATAATTATCTATCATACATGTTATAGATAAAAAATAAAGAAGACCAAAATTCTGTAATAGAATTGTGATATTACATAACTGTTCTAAGTCCATTTTGTTAGAAGGTGCAGGTTTTCTGTATGCCTACTCTTTCCTTAAGATTTGTGAAATGTTCTTCAGCTGTATGTGTCACTAAAAATGAATTTTTTTTTCATAACTGAGAATCCCTTTACCTTTAGTATTTTTATATTATTATTTAAAACTGGTTTCATGTTAGGTTTTGCATACTGTTTGGCTCTGTGGATTATGGTTACTATTTGACCAAATTTAGAAGAGCTAGAACTGCTAGATGAGAAGAGCAGAGCTGCTCGATGTCCTGCCTTTAAACCTGGGAGCCAACGATACCTTGTTTGTATTTATGGTATGAAGAATGGATTTTGGTTTTTTTACCAAAACAAATAAAGCACATTAGAATTAAAATCCCTTGTACTTTGTTCCTTTCCTTGTTCTTCATACAACTTATTCCAGTCTATGCCAGATTTCATATGGTTAAAGAAAAAAATTTCTTTTAAGATATTTCTTTATTATTCATCCTCTAATAAATAATTTATTCTGATAAGCCTGACTTTCAGGTAGGCAGGTCTCAAGCTAGGTCTGTCTTGTACAGTGGCATTCTGTGGTACATCTCATATATGCCTTCTCACTAGAGAAAAATGCAAATCATGCTGTCATTTCATTCTGCTAATGTTGCTGCTCACCGAATGCCCAAAAAAGTGGGTACTGTATGCATAGTTTAGTTATATCATGTGCTCTGCATGTTCATCTCTGAAATTTTGATGGAGCTCCCCTCCTTAGTGCTATATGCATTAAGATGTTCTCTAATTCTGACCTCCTCAAGTTTTATGCCTCCTTATTTAGGGAATAAATCATGTCTGTAAGTCAAAGGAGAAGAAAATGAGAATGGTATTTCCATTAATGCATATCTGCATGAATTTCTGACAATTTTATATCCACATTCAAGGAACATGTTCCAAACCCAAAGATTATCTAGGTAAAATGAATTATTATCTTTCATGATTCAGAAAAAATATGTATTTCTTCATAGTCAAGGATGTAGCTAGGTGTTTTCCTATAAAGGTTCATAATAAACTTTGAATAGATACTGCATGAAACAAGAAGAAAAACCTGGAGTTAAAAATTAATTAATTGTTCAATCACATTTTTTTTTTTACCCAAATGTCAGCTGTGTTCCAGCTTATTCTGTTGACTTTCCACTGTAAAGAATTCTGCACATATTTCACATTTTCTAGCAATACAGACTTTCTTCTCTGGGACCACATTTGCAACTCCTTCAGAAGAGATAGCTGAATTAAATAGTTCTGAGTTAAATAATTCTAAATTAGAAGAAATTGTTTCCTGCTTGTTGAGGACCTGCTTCTGATCGTCAGGAAAAGCATCTTTAAAAATATCTGGTTTCCTTTTACTTAAATAAAGATCTTATAGGGAGATAAAGGTGCTCACTGCTGCTTATGAAATTTAATATATAATTTGGAGTATTAACTAATGTCTATGTAAATCTTCTGATAAATATTTTGTGCAATGTTCTTCTAATTTCTTTGCTTAAAAAAGCCTAATCCTCATCTGGAGATGTGAAGAGTAATTAAAAATCCTTACAAAACTTAAAGATCTTGAACTTCAATTGGCTTACATCAGTTCTCTAGGAGCTGGGAAGAGCAAAAAGAGCCAAATGTCTGTGGGCAGGTTCTAGTGTGCTTTGAATATTTTACTGAACCTTTGAGTACTCTGGAGGCTGCAGTTGTTGAATGTTGATAGGTCATACCAGTGCAGTGTCTAGGAGACACAGGAGTGATGTGGTAGGAATATTGCTTGTACATTTTAATTTATCAAGAGGTTGTTTTAACAGCTCCTAGTATGGTGTTTAGGGAATCCATCCTGATTGGGATGCCACTAATGGAATGGAGGTAAACTGTGGCACAGCATATACTGGTCTGCAGAAAGAAAATGCTACTGCAGTTGAAATATCTGTCCAGAGACAGACAAGGCCCCTGAACAGTGTGCTAGTGCTGTATAGGACACAGCTGGTTTTCAAGAGCACAAAAAAAATAGATGACGACATTAAAATCTTTTTATTTTTTCAGCTTTGTTCCTTTTGATTTCACAATTTCCAATTCTATTTTATGTCTGAAATCTGTACTTCAGCTAATTCATATTTCATAGAAATTTCAAAGAGACTCTTCAGATGTTTAATAAGTGGCATTTCTTTTCAAGATCTTGCACAAAATAAGAAATGGTGAAATCTCTCTCTCTTTTTTTTTTTTTTAATCCTTAGAAAGAGTATCGAAAAGATTTGGAGGAAGGGATGAAAGGAAAAGGAATGACAGTGTTTGAAGATACACCAGATTTGATTAGAGTGAAAAATGCAGCTCAGATACTAAATGAGGTATGTTATCCTAGTCAAGGTTATTAATACCACAGAAGGGTTCACTTTGTGTTAAACTCCGAAGATTCCTTTTTTTTTTTTTTTTTTTTTCTTTTTTTAAACGTAAAT
>VXBI01007947.1:891027-903854 GCA_013397375.1 Toxostoma redivivum | reverse complement strand
TTTTTTTTTTTTTTTTACATAATCTACAATGAAATATGTAAGTATTGAAACTAAGGCTGTTTCTGTTTTGCTTGAAAAATATAGCAAATCTCTGGATAAAAAATGACACAGGATAGATAGTTCAGATTTTCAGGCAAGTGAAAGGTAATTGGAGATTGTTGGTGGGGTCAGTAGATCCAGCATTTGGAGCTGGGCTCTGCTCAGGCTTTCCCAGCATGAGCTGGGGTGGTGTTCCAGACATCCAAGGCTGTCTCTGAGAAGCAGCAGTGGGGCTGGAGGGTGTAGGGAGGGAAGAGGGAAGGCAAAGCTCATACTGCACGTTATGCTTTTGGGGAACCATTTCAGGAATTTATATATATATATTTATGTGTGTGTGAATAAACATATATATAATAAATAAATAAACACAAAATTAATATGACATAGATTAATATTATATATATACACACATATCCATAAAAAACAGAGGGAATGCCATAAATAGGGCCAATGTGACCACTGTAAAGAAGTGTGGGAATATATAGCTGTAACTCCTGGGATTATTTTTTCCTTGGTGTTTTACACAATAAGAGGTTTAGAGGAAACATCTCTCATCCCATCTTTAGCAGAGAGGAATTGAGGGATGGTGTATTCTACAGGTTAATTTACAATTCTTGCAAAAAATATGATTTGTGAAGTAGAGAGTTGTTTTATACATTTATTTCCACATCAGAGTGAGACAGAGATGGAAGACTGAGAATCTTTTTGCTCCTTTTCTTGTAAGTGGTCAAACCACTGTATTGAGTACAAGCATATATTCCTTCTTTTTCTAAGTTACAACCTAAAAGTTAATAACAAACAGGAAAAGAAAGGGGCATTTAAAAATTATTTGTGTTATATGTATTTACTTTGAAAAAGAAGAGTTTTCCACAAGCAAGAATGAACTAGAATAGAAAAAGGATGATTATTACTATAGTAGTAGAAATAGCACTGGCTGAGAGTATTTTTTTATTAAAAAGCCTTACAACTATTGTGTAAAATATTTCCATATTACTTTTTAATATAATTTGCTGATGAACAAGGAACATATCCTTGCTTGGATAAACTGAAAATGAAATATTAATTTTGTTTTCAGGTTATTGGTTATTTATAATTTATGTTGTGAGGAGAAAGCAGCAATCACAGATGAGGACTGCCACTTGCCTAATGGCTACGGTTCAGGAAGGACCTATTAAATGAATAAATTACAACTTCCTGATCTGGAAGTTCACTGGAAGCAATTCTGTATGGTATTAAATTTCTAACATGTAGTCTTGTCATAAATAAAATATTTTCTTAAAAGTAAAATGTGTTTCAATTAGACTGGTACCAAGGTCCAACTTATTACACCATGTTCTGCAGAGCTAAACTTCCCCTTTAGAGGATAACTGCAGCAAGCTGCATGGGCTGATTTCCTCCCACCCTCTGCCACATTAAAAATTCATTGATAGAGGTTTGTGCATTCATTGAGTATCTTCTGAAAGTTTTTCTTCTGTAGTTTGTTAGGTCTTTTTTCTGATAACACCTTACCCAGACTCTTGAGAACTATGACTCTTGAAAGTTTTGATTGACTCTAAATCCTAAATTTGCATGTCTCATGGGGAAAAATCTACTTGTAACTCTCTGGATTTTGTGAATATTATGTAAAAATTCTATCTTCACAGAGGCAATACAAGAAAGACTTGGAAACTGAAATTAAAGGGAAAGGCATGGAAGTTGGTCCAGATACACCTGAGATACGACGGGCCAAGAAAGCTTCTGAAATTGCAAGCATGGTCAGTATCACTCCTGGGGCAAGCTTTCCATTTGACAGAATGCCACAAATTATTGTGATTGAGAATTCCAGGTGGTGACCAATCTGGGCAGTACTGAAAACACAGATTTCTCTAAACAGCTGCAAAAAGTTGAACAGTTACATAATCAGTGTAAGGGGGGAAAGTTAAGACTTCCCAGAACTTAGACCTTCCTATCAGCTTTTGCAGGTTGTGTTTGCTCCTCATGAGCCATGCCTGGCCTGGGCTGTGTTTGATCACTGCGGGCCCTGCTGGTTTTGGGTCTAAACAGCTATTATTTATGTAGGGTCAAATGATCCACAGAGTTAGAGAGATGCTAAAGCATTATGACCTCAGTCTTGCAAAGCACAGCAGAGGAAGAAATTCTCACATGTGTCTGACTGTGGCTGCCAAAACTGCAGAGACAGGTAGATGTGAAAGGCTACATTGGATTTGAAGTGAGCAGTGTGTTAAAAGAGTTTTTTAACCCATCAGCAACTACAGTGTTGGCATTGCATGGATAGGTTCTACAAAACTAGTACTGTTGAATCATTAGTTATTTGGTGGTTTATGAATGCTGGTCAGTGAAACAGCACAAATTAAATTGGGAAAAATTGCAAAATTTTGCTGTCAGCTGTGAATATTTCCAATGCTATTCTTTTCAGAAAGAATACAAGAAAGACTTGGAGAATGAAATTAAAGGAAAGGGAATGGAAGTGAGTATGGATACCCTTGATATACAACGAGCCAAAAAAGCTTCTGAAATTGTCAGCCAGGTGAGTACAGAACTAATTGTTTTAAGATTATTTTGAAAGTAAAACACAATGAGATGTTAAAAACATGAAATCCTCTTGAACATTCTTAAGCTAAAAAAAGCAAGCAGTGCACAATAAAAATATTAAATTGTAGAAATTGAAGGATTTATCTTTATAGTGTGACCAGAACTATGCAAATAGCTTGTACAGAGAGTTGTGGTATTAGTTATGGGATTTTTTTACCCTTTATTTTTTCTTCAGAAAGAATATAAAAAGGATTTGGGGACTGAAATGATAGGAAAAGGGATGCAAATTGGTCCATATATTTCAAAAATACAGTGAGTCAAAAGGGCTTCAGAAATTGCAAGCCAGGTAGACATAGTCAAAAGCTGAATGTTTTAATTCTGTGTAACAATGACTGCTAGACATATGCTGCTCAAAATACTTCTCTAGCTCTGTAGAGGCTTTCACAGCCATACTAAATTAATTTACATGTAGTAAAATATCTTAACTGCCTGATTCTTATTTCTATATAGGCCTGTTACACCATGTAAATTGAATTTAATTATTTACATCAACTTGTAGATCTTTTCACATGACCTAAGTACCTAATGTTACATTATATGCATCCTGACAGAAAGGGGAAAATATAGATGAGGATACATTATGTATGAAGATAGGTTGTATATGAGGATCTATTATATATAATTATATTATAGATATATTTTAGTGTGGGGGCAGACAATGATAACAATATCATGGAGAAGAGAGGTTTAACTAAATACTGGACAAGGATCAGGAGGCTCATCAGTAATAAACATCTTTTGTGCAGTTTGGATATCCTGAGCCCAAAATGCATAGACATGTAAACATTATTTTTTCAGAAAATGTACAAAGATGAAGCAGAGAAGATGCTCTGTAACTATTCTGCTGTCCCAGACACTCCTGAGATGGAGAGGATAAGAAGCACTCAGAAAAACATCAGTTCAGTGAGTAACAGTGCTTCTCACTTTGCTTGTAACTTTTCAGAAATTTTTTAGTTTAAATAGGCTCTCTTGTGCCACAGCATAAAATAGGGAACTTATGAGTAGAAGTCCTTTGAACCATTTCTATAATTTTCCTGGCAAAACCTGTATCACTAGTTTCTTTCAGTAAAAATAATACCCAGCTTTTCTAGGTGTGACACTGTTATTTTGAATTTCTAAACCACTTATACCACCTTGCCAAGCCACAGTTATTTTTAAATGAAGATTTTTTTTCTTTTTCCATCAAGCCCCAGGAAGTACTTCATTTAAAAGGGGAAAAAAATTGAAGGCTTCTTACTGTACATACAAGATTTTTCATCTGTTTCCTATCATATGTACTGAGCATCAAGATTGGGGTATAAAATTCGAGCAGATCAGATTTCATAAACATATATATGTAATGATTTTATATTACACTGGGTATATTTTTAAATTTCATGCTAGATTTAAGTTTCAGTTTATCCCTATATATAAATTATGAGCTTTGATTTCTAAAATTGCCCAGTTTGGGATGTATTAAATTCCACTTCCTTTTTGGGCCCATTAATGCTGCTGTTTGTAATTCTGCCTTTGCTTGTAATAGAACAGAGGAGTAAATCTAGCTTCCAGAACAAAAGGCCAGTCAGTGGCTGGTTTTTATGGCAGATTAAGTAATACTAATAAAGCCAATGATTTGAGAGAAAGGAATAGAAGATACTTAAATTTTTTTAGTGTTATCTAACACACATGTTCTTTAACTTAGAGATATCCTCAGCTTCTCCAGCTCTCAGAAGTAAGTGAGTAAACTCAGGTAGTTTCTCCCAGAGGTGTTTGCCTGCAGCTCCCCTGTACAGCTGAGGCTTCTGCAGGGGAGTAAGAGCAGAGGAGGCACCTCTGAGCCTGCTCCAGGCTGTGGTCACTCCTGTCACATCTCCAGCCCTTTTTCTTCCTTTGAATGAGGACAGCTGGAAGCTGCATCTTTCTAGAAGGAGCTCTTGACAGGCCCACTAGCCCAGTTCTGCTTCCAGTCATCTGTTGACTGCTGGTTCTGCGTGGTGCCCTGCACATCATCAGTGTGGTGTGGTTATCACCATTTCTCATGTCACTGGTGTCCTGTCAGGCCAGGCTGAAACTCCCTGGAGCAGAGGGATCCAAGCTAGCCCCTGTGATCTGCTTTCCTCCTTGTTACAGCATTTGACAGCTTTTGATGAAGTCCTCAAGTAAGTCCGTGGCTCTTGCAGTGTGGGCTCACTATGTTAGGTACCAGGCTTAATTAAAATAGGTATCACCACTTAATTCAGCCTTGACAAGGCTCTAACACATCTGAACCCCTTGCAGCCCTGTGGGCCAGCCTGAGCTTTCAGTGCCATCCTTTTTGTTAGTGTTCTAGATAATAAGGAATAAAATGCTTTGTCTTTGAGATGATTTGTATTTGCTTTCTTTTGTGATTTTCCTGTTTCTGTTTGTGATCTGGGTCTCCTCAAAATATAGGAAAGCAGTTTACAGCAGTAATGGAATACCTTTATTCTTCTTTCTCTGTATTTTAATCTTTCATCCATCTGTGCATTTTAGATGATAAAGGTGAATTATTACTGAGTGAAGATACAGCTGGAAGCAGCCCAAATAGACTAGAAAAAACAATGATCCCTAATGGTCTTCTGATTTTTGGATTTTGTCTCAAGTATTTTTCTGCCTTAAGGGACAAAAAATAACAACTAGCTCTGCAGATAAGATCATTGCTGCTTTTAGCTCACTAGCTCATTTGGCAAATGATTTATAAAAGGACATTTACTTCACAGTCATCTCTTTCATAGAAAAATTGCTGTCTCCAACATATTTTACCACTCCTTCCTTATTAGAGAAGAAAAGTACATTGTAGTCCAGTCCACAATATAAATATTTCTAACTGATATGGTGCAGAAGAATTTTCAAGTTCTTACTCATAAACTGCCTCTGTTATCACATGGTAAAACAAAATTCTAGATTGTCAAAGGTTTTCTGAATATTTGAAAAATTAGTTGCAGATATTCCCTCTTCTACAGAATATTTGGCAGTAGTAATTCACCCCAGGCTATGGAAGACTTCAAGGGAGTAGGAGGAATTAATCAAGAATGATGTTTTTATTTTTCAAGGTTTGTTGATAGGAAAACTTAAATGAATCTTGATTTAAGACAGGCAGAAATAAATGGTAAAGATCAATGTTACTAACTCCAGGATCAGATTTGTTTTTTACAGTGACTGGAAATACTTACTAGAGTGGCAACAGCTGTGACACCAAATACTGAAAATCAAGTAAAACTTCTTTAGGAGATCTGCAGCATGAACTGGTGCTCCATGGTTATTTAAATTGTAACCATGCTCAGAATTTGTGGAGCAGTTATTTACTGTCTCTTTCAGTAGCTTGAAATGATTGATTCTACTGAGGTGCTTTGTGTTTATCCTTTACTGAAACAATTGAAATATAGAGAATTGTGTAAACAGCATGTGTATCTCTTAAGAAGTGAGTTTTGGTTTTAGATACAGTCCTCAGCTTTCTGGCTTGAACCTAGGAGTCAAAAATTGCATGACTTGGATTGTAGCTTTCGTTGTTATGGTTATTTTTCCATTAATATTTCAATTTTCTAGTTTGTTAACTTAAAAATAATTGTAATGTCTGTTCTCTTCTCACAATATTTTAAGATCTGAGGACTACAGAAACCAAATCAAGTCCTACATGTACATGCACCTTCAATTACATTGAAATGAATTACTCAAGCATAAACTTGCATTTGTAAAACTTTATAAATTGTTATATAAATTTTAATATTTTTTCAAAATTTAAGTATCTCATTGCAAATACTTAAGAATACTGAGGTCAATTTAAAGTATGAGATAATATTATCTGGGTTACAGCTGAAAACAAACAATGTTATTGTAGTTATTGATAATTAGTCTTATTTATGGAAAATTAAAGTATTTGCTTTCTTAGCAAGATTAATAGTCAGACCAATTTGGAACTTGGAAAATTGCCCAGCCCTTTTATGAGAACTAGTATTTGCATTGCTAACAGTCTCATAATTATCTTCTCTTTTGGGGAAATGAAGGTGTTTTATAAGAAGGAAGTAGGAGCTGGCACAGCTGTAAAAGATACTCCAGAGATTGAAAGAGTAAAGAAAAATCAACAGAATATTAGTTCGGTAAGTGCTATTTATAAAATAAACTATTCTTATGTGAGTAAAAGATGACCAATTTTTTTTTAATCTTGTTTACTAAAAATTCTTCATTTTCATATCACACATCTCATTCAAATAGTTGTCCACTGGATTTTAGATATAGAGTTCTGTTCTAGCACAGCTAGAACTCCCCTCCACTGTGTCCAAAGATAGAGATTCTAATTGAAGTATTAAGAAAAAAAAGAAAATATTTTAACGAAACATTTGAGGAACATGTTTTTTCTCTCAAGAGTGAGAAAAACGAGATGCATTTCCCCATATGACAAATTGAACAGAAGTTGTATTTGCAGGTTAGAAAAATACTGTGACAAAAAAGAAAATCTGTAACGTTCTGTTAGAGACTGCATGTATCGCATAGGACTTGATGCAGTTTGCACTTCAAGACAAGAAAAACTATGTCCAGACTTCACCTATGTGAAAAGATGGAGAATTGGTGCCTCTTTACATGCTTGTGACAAGTTGATCTGTAGATCTGATGAGATGAATTCTGAATTGATGTTGTTTATCTAAAGACACCCAATGTCTTTGGCACTTTAATAGGCAAATCAAAATAAAATATCAAAATTACTGTTTTCTTCAAATAGAACATTATCTTCTGATATATATGTGGCAAAACTTTGAAAAAACCTGAAGAGTGACTGCCAAGCAGCAAACCCCTGCATTGTTCACTTCTTTGTTATATTTGGTAGGGCCTCCTCTGGGACAGTTTTTATGTTTGTGACATGACTCTTCTGATTATTAGATTTTTTTAAAAAGTAAAGTTTGAAAATAATGTATAGACAGGATACTATGTTGTATTTAAATATCAGTTAAAATATGAATTAGAGACTCTGGACACCTATTCTCATAGAATTTCGTTGTTTAGTGAATAGTGTTAAACACTTAATTTCCCACCAAAGTAAGGTCAGTAGACAACTTCCAAAATTTTTTTAAAAGCTCATATTTTCCTTGGAATTTTTTCCGCTCAATCCATCACTTTTCATCTTGTCATTTTGAGTCACAGTGCAAGTTATCATGTGTCCTAAATCTGGAAATAGTTGAATATTGAATACTTGAAACCTGCTGGTTGGGAAGCTGTTATTTTCTTGATTTGAGGGTGAGGATTTTTTTTGAGTTTGTTTGTTTGGGTATTTTTGTAGTTATTTTGCTTTTAAATTTCCAGTTACCACAGACTCTATTTCAGTAATGGTCACACAGGAGGGAGAAGACTTACTCTAATGTTTTTTCACAATACATTTCAAAGTGAAGTGGAAAAATAGTGTACATTGTTCTTGCTGTTTTAGAAATCCTAAATAGTGGTGAAGAGGGAAAAATGAAAGGTTGATCAGTATGCTAGTAATCACATTTAAACAAAAACCTACCAAGGGAAGTACAAAATGCATTAGTGGTGTAGTGCTATGATGTAAGCATGGCCTTTAACTTGCTAGTCTTTGTGTAGAGTTAATGTTTTACAAAAGGTATTTTATTACATGTAGTGTACTTGAAATTACTTTAGTCTTGTATAATATTTACTAGAGGTGTAGCATGCCAAATTTAAAGGCAATGTACAAGAATGATTCAAATTACATGTCAGTGAGAGGGAAATGACATTGTGCAGTAAGAGGGAAATTGTGTTGTGTAATTTACAGGAGTCCCAAAGGAAGGATAAATCACACCAATTTTGAATCCATTAGATTAAAATATTTTACACGTAGTTTTGAATTTAGCCAGAAGAACTTGGGACAGCCTTAAAACTATTTTCTGGGCTAAACAAAACTAGAATGTGGAATGTGGAACAAATTTGCAGTAAAAGAAACACCAGGGCACCAAAATAATACTTACACTACAACCAACCACACAAAAAAGGCCATTGAATCATGTTCTGAAAGTGATCAGATTCTTCCAGATTACATGTGTAGGAGACAAACATCAGAATGGTGTTTTCAAAGCCTAAAATACAAGGTGGTGACAGCCAAGGAGGTTGAGCTCATCTCATCTGTTCTGATGAGTGGTTTGGAAGAAGCCAAGATCTCACAGAACTTTCAAAGCAAGCCACAGACCCATGGACTGAAGCTGACTGAACTGAGAAGCTACAAATAACTAAGGACCTTTTAAAAACTTGTTAATATTGAGGGGTAGGAATGGTTGGACACAGAATTGAGAAGAAGCAGCACTTTGGGAAGAAGATTCTGTTTGTGTTTTTGTTAGTGTGAAATCTGTGAGGACACCCCTGTGGTATGTCAGTCAATACCACAAAGCTGGGGTCTTACTATATTCAAGTAGCAGACATTTTGAAGCATTTTAAGGACAAGTAGCACTGCCAATTCTTAAACTTACCTAATAGTCTCTATTAAAAGATCCTTTTTTCTAGTGCTGTAGTGTTTTTGCCAGTCCTAGACTGTCTGGACTAAAATTTTCCATTCCTGGTCTGTACTTTGGGCTGGTTTGGTTTTATTTATTTGTAAATTTCAGTCAAAGCGGCTTCCAAGTATGAGCTTAGAGAAAAACAAGTTGTTTTGTCAGTGCTCTGAAACTGGACATTTTCCAGAAGTACCATGTCTTGAGAAGAGAGTTGAAAATTAAATGTTAGGAAAAAACCAGTAAATAAAGACAGCACCTGCAAAGGCATCGACAATCCAGACAACTATGTCCTCACTTGTGTGTCTGCATGTGTTTTTAGAGAACTTCAAAGAGACTTTGAAGCCATCCACCCTTTTAGAAACACCTAAAAGGCTTGGTTTCTGAAATGGACTGGTAGACTCCATAGCAAGTTAATAGTAAGACCAAGTCATTGTCCAAGTGGTGTGGATCTCCAAGTAGTGTATGCAGCATCCCAATTATTGCGAAAATAGCCACAATCCCATGTGATGTATATTCCCACTGGAAGAGTTTCAGTACACTAGAATTGCTATAAGCACTCTCTGCTGCATTGCATCAAACAAGATACACTAGAGACCCTAGCAGAATGTTTTAGAAATTAAATAGAACTGTTGCTTTTCAGGGCAATGGTGTTTGTAGATGTGGTGTAGCAGTGCAGTATAAAGTGACGTGTTTTAGTGCCTGTCTCTCTCTTCTTTAAATTGATTATATTTTTGTAATATCTATTGTGCAGATTAAATACAAGGAAGAAATTCGGCGTGCAACAACTATTTCTGATCCGCCTGAACTAAGGAGAGTTAAGGAAAACCAGAAGAATATTAGCAATGTGTGCCCCATTTTCATTTCTTGCACACTTCTCTCTGCCGTATTAAATATGTTTGTGTGTTGGGTGACTGTGACTGTGGTGTTTGTGCTACTTTCTGTTTGTCCACAAAGGCAAATTTAATCAATTAATGGTAAAATGATAATCCTTAGCCTTGCAATTTCATTCATAACAATGAGAGTGTAGTATTCTGTTGAAATAACAATTGTCTGTATTTGAAATAGAAGAGCTGCCAGAGGGTAAGTACTAAGTATTGTGTGGAAAAATGGGACTGATTATTAAGGAATGGTTCTTTCCATCCAAATGCAATGTGCTCTTTAGTGATGTTTAGCACACTTACGTATTTCTATTACTTGGAAATCTGTGTTGTAATATCTTCTGACATGTTTATTAGGTTCAGTACAAAGAACAGCTCTGCAAAGCTACACCTATGAGTGTCACCCCTGAGATGGAAAGAGTCAAGAGGAATCAAGAGAATGTCAGCATGGGAAGTTGCTATCCTTTAATACTTTGTGTAATTTGGGTGCAGAAGATGAATACAAAGTTCTGCTTTCTGAAACTGTGCCTTTCCTTTAGTCAGAGGGAAACTAATTTATTGCAATGTGTTCGAATTCAAGTAATGGAATTACTTGAAAACCTTGTTTTAGGAAGCAATTGTGAAAAGGCTTTGCTTGGTTTGGGAAATGGTAGGTGAAGTGTCACACATTCTATTAAAGAAATGGCTGCAATGCTTTCAGATGTTATTCTCTTCCTTGGATATCTTACAGAAAATCTTGACCAATTTTTATTTTGTTTATTTCGTTTAACAGAATATCTGTTTCCTATGTTATTTTTCTTTGCTTTGTAAAAAGTTAGCTACAGTTGTGCTCAAACTTCTGCTCTCTTATTTGTCTCCTTCTGTTCCTCAGTAACCTTCTCAGCAGAATTTAGTATTTCATGGCTGATACAGCCATTTGCAGGAGCACAGAGAAGAAGACAAGGACTAGAGAATGTTACTGCCTTCCTGCACCCTGTTAATGAGTCCATGAGAGACTAGACACTCTCCTCAGCGAGAGCTGCCATCAGCAGCCATGGTTCATGGGTCCACAAATAGCGACAGTGTTTCCCTAGAGTGCTTTCTGCTGCATTCACCAAAATAATTTTGAGTCATAATTTTCAAGAATTCTGCCCCTCTAACTCAACTTCTGAATTATTGTTGATATATCCAGCTTTCCTAAAATGCATTCTGTTCAAAAACTGTTTTTCCAAGTGATTCAAGCCAGTCTGGGTAGTTTTTCTACTCACACAGTTGTTTACTTTTCACCAATTTTTGTGTTGTACAAATTTCACTGGAAAGTTTAAATTCTTTTCAAATCACTGGAACAGCTTTTAGTGAAGATTCTTTAACTTCAGCCATTTCTAGAAAAAATAATACCATAGTTTTTGTAAGACATTAATTTTCAAATTGGAATACATTGATGTGGACAGACCAAAATTGTGTTATGCTGGAAGACAATTTTGCTTAAGCAATTGGTGCCTTATTTCCACAGTGCACTGCAAAATTATGACCATAATGTATTTATCTGCACAGTTAGCCTTATCATTGAAATCCAAGAACTTGCTTTTGTATGGAAGCATTTATTTTACATAAAAATGTATGAATTGGTATGAATTTTTTGCCAGAATCTGTTACTAAATATTTACCATATTTGACTTCCCAGCATATAGGGCCAGAGTTAACATTAGATTGCTTGGTCTGTCAATGCCTGTCACATCCTGTCCCCTATCTGCTTTAGATCCTGATCCAGCCTGGAGTGTGCACTTGGTTAATGCATTGTGTTTGGTTACAAAGTGATAAAGGGGATATTCCTACAGTGCATTTAAATAAATGCATGGTGAAATTAGGCTGGGTTCAGCTGGCAGTTCAATTGCACCCTGTGTGTTTAATCACCTTTGAACATGTAGTATATAAAATTTAGAACATAGATGGACATAGATGGAAACCTTACGGAAGTTATATGTCTTGACAAATATAGATTTACAGTGGACCTTTCTGAAATTCAGTTTTTCATGTGCTCTGCTTGCCTTTACTGCATCGTATGTATTCTGAATATGAATACCATTCAATACCCATTCCAAATATGAGTTATTTCCCTGTAGAGCCAAGGACCAGTCTGGTAAATGCCAAGATACTGTGTGCATATGTGGATATATATCTACAGAAATGCATTAATAAACAGCCTGTATAGAAAAAAAATCCAGGTTATCTTTTAAAAATCAAGTTTTATAAACTTTAATAAACTTCAGATGTGTTTTAGCTTTTCAGTTGTTTCCTGGATGACCTTTGAAGTCATGCATTTTTATATAAAACAAGGAGATATTGCTATACCTGATGTAGTATGAATATATATTTTATTCTTTTAAATAATAGGTTCACTACAGAGAGCAGCCTGGCAAAGCTACTGCTGTGAGTGTCACTCCTGAGATAGAGAGAGTCAGGAAGAATCAAGATAATATCAGCTCGGCAAGTTGTTTGAATCTTTTTGTCATTCAGATTTTTCAGACACTGTAGAAATATAAACATGGATATGCTTTTTCTTTTACATTTGCTATGTCAAAGAAATCCAACTGCATCATTCACTGAAGAGATATTGGTTTTATTTTTTGAGGACATGGACTGCATATATGTGCAACAAATATATTCAGGGTTGTCTGATTATTCTTGCAAAAAAGTAAGTGGTTGTGTTGGTGTCAGTATTTTTCAAGGAGAGAGTCAGTAGAGGTCAGTCATTCTTTCAAGAATTTTTGTCTCTTGCTACCAAATTTGGGTTGCTAGATTGCAGGAATGAATTGCAGTAAAGAAAAAAAGGAAATGAGAATTTTACCTCAGTGCAAATGTCTTTTTT